>QNQO01010964.1:0-184093 GCA_003290165.1 Berberis thunbergii | reverse complement strand
AGTTTTTTCTTGATTTAGGGTTGAAGATTGTGATTCTAAGATGAGTTTTAATCAGTGTTCTAAAAAGTGCTAGGCAGGCGGTAGGCAGCGAGCAGGTGCCTAGCGCCCAGGGCCTATGCGGCACCTAGGCGGTTTTAGGTTTTATATTATAACTTTAATAATGTACAAAGTTAAGCATAGTACCTTATCAATTACATCCAATTTAATTCCAAGATGCATATGCAATATTTAAAAACATGAAAAGTTAACAATCATGAACAAAATTTATAAAACTCCAATGATTGAAGTTGGTCATGATGGGTACTTTATACAAAGTTGAATTTGTGGACAAATATCCAAACCTACTCTTTTATTTTTCTTCAAATTGCATGAATAACCTCAGTCACGTTTGATAAAATCTACATTCTAAAATTGGTACTGGCAGATCCTTTGAGAATTCCATTAAGTATTCATCCTTTGCTACATTCAGACATATAATAAATAAAAATAATTAAATTATTTATTTCCAAAAAATATGAAAGAAAAATAAAATAAGAACACGATCAGCCTTATTAAAAAAAAACTCGCCTAAACCGTCTAGGTTGCCCAGACCCCGCCTAGACAGCCCAGACCTGCCCAACCATTAATCTGGATGCTTTTCTAACGCCTAGGCAGATTTTAAAACACTGATTTTAATTTAGCTAGTGCTTGAATAATTTGTTCTTCTATGTTTGAAGATTTTTTGGGAAATATGCTTCTTGTATTTGTTGATTGGTTTTGGGTTTTGTAGTAATGATTGTCGAACCATTAAAAAATGGAATATTGACTTTGTTTCACAAAATTCATAAAACATTATTCCTAATTGATATCTTTGGGTTTCATTGGTGATTGAGTAAAATTGTTTTCTTTTTGTAGAATTGTAATCTTGCATACATTCCTCGTGAATGTAGGCTTTGTTTATCTTGAATTCTTTTTTTCTATTTGTAGAGATTTATCTTGATGTATTGGAGTGTTGATTTGTAAATTGTGGTGTATTGACTTAATTCGGTTCTGAGAATGAGGTCAACCTGTTCAATTATTTTATTTTTATCATCCTTGAAAAAAACATTATTTGAAAGCTAAGACTTGAAAACTAAGGGATTTGGCTATTGTTGCCACTCTTGTTCTACTTCAAATACTTAGCATATAAATCATAATTATACCTAATGTCTTGCCTGAATAATGAAATACGATTTTCCTAGACTCTAAAGACACTTGGTCAACATATTCTTAGAACAGAGTAATGGATTACCTCAAACTGGAACCATCATATACGGGACCACTGTGCAGGACCACCTACACCAACAACAATTCCCTACCATGACAACAAAGGGTATCCAAGGCTGATCAACGCTAGCTATAAGGTGTGACACTCCAACGCTTGACTGCAGGGTTTTCCACAGAGACACTGTCAAAAGACTTCATCTACTAATGTATAGGCTGTAAGGTTTCCCCTAGAGACTTCGTCTACTAATGATACTATTGGCTAACTACTATTCCCCCGAAAACTGTTGACACGTGGCTCTGATACCTGAAGTTACCCAAGACTAAAGACTTGTGACAAAAGTTATCAAAGATAATTAATAGTTTATATGTATGTGCATGAGATAGAGCAATAGTAACAACAATGTCTAATCCCTTATTGAAAATTTAGCCTAAAAACATGATGATTTAAAGCATGCCATTTTATTAAAGGAACTTGAAATACAAGATACTGAAATAAACTTGAAACACTTGCATGATTCTTGAAAATACAACTTGAAATTACAGCAACTTTGAACAGGGATTACAAGAAATTAGGATTAGAGAAACTACGTGATTGTTTTAGGCTATTTCGAAAGATGTCATGAACTCTTCAAATTCCATGCTTTATAGACTTAAGTTTGCATTGGATACCTTGATAATTGTGAGATACCATGATTGTAGCTTTTGGATAAGTGCAACAGATGTTGATTTAAATTTTTTTGGCATGATGTTGAATTATTGGAGGTAATGGGTTTGCTTTTGAATTTATTGAATTAGCTTTCGGTGAAGGGATTGAGACATTTGATAAAGGATGGTGAGAATTGACTTGTGGGTCATATGAAATGACACATTTTAGATCTCTGTGAAATAATTGAGCTCTTAGTTTGAATATTTTGAGGAAATAATTGGATGGTGGGTCCTACGATAAGGACTATGATTGAGTATTGGTTTTGGTGGGTTTCATGAGTTATTGGTGTGTGTGATGGGAAGCTTGTCTTGGTGGCAAATGAATTTTTCCATTATTGGTTGTTTTGAAAAATTGTTTTTCTTTGTTGGATTTGGATGACTTGTAATTAAGATGATTGTTGCTTGGAATCTTGAAAATTATTGATGTTGAGACCAAAAAAGGTCAATGAAATCATTTTCATTGTCATTTGCTTGAGAGGTTGTGTAATCAATGTCCTTGTCATCGCCATCTAATAAGAAAATCCTTGAAATTGTTTCATAAACTTGCTTTGTTGAAGTAGCTGTCAGAACTTGTGCCTTGATTCTTGCTAAGTTTGAAGATCATCTGCGTGTGATTGTATTGATTATATGTCATGAAATATTTGTCCATTGCTTGTTTGGTAACACCGAAAATTCAAAACCTGTCCACCATTTGACTTTGAACTTTTGGCATAGAGACAAGGAACTCAAGCAAATAAGACTGGATCTGGCATTGGAGAAGTAACATAATCCCAACAACAATCCATGCTAGGGAAAATTTTGTGAAAAAACATAAAGTGGGTTGTAAAATTGAGGCTGTGGTGGTTGGAAATTTGTTTTATAAACTTTAAATCCATCTTGAACTTGAGGTGGAAAGGATTTCTTGAACTGGACCCTACTGATTCCACCATTGGTGAGAAAATCAGTGAGGAAAATTTGAACTTTGAATTTTGGATAAAACATAAAAAAACCATAAGTGAAAGAAATTGCAGTTGGAAATAAAAATGCTCTAAACCATTTTTTTGATAATCAAAATAATTGTAAAATCGAGGCTTGAAAGTTTTGATGAATTGCTTGGGTGTGAAAGGATTTTGGTTCCATTCTTCTAGCGTAAGAACCGTAAAAAAATTTCATTTTGAGTCGGTAATCATGGATGGTCATTTTTGTCTTTGTTGTGTGTAACTAAATTTGAATTTGTATCTATGAGGATGAAGAGGTTTAAACCTATTTTGTTTTTAACTATTAATGCATAAGAGTCTTTGATTGAGTCAATGGAGGATGACGGAGAAAGTTTTGGAAAATCACTGTCATAGATCATACTGGACCATCTGGGCTTTTGTTTTGAAGAGGAAGCCATTAGATGGCTTATTGTCTTGTAAAAGAGTGAAAATTTCTGGAGGCGGCTTGAATGAATTTCTTCACCTGAAAGAAAACAGTGAAAAGGTTGAGTTTCTGAGGGCTGAGGCTCTTGTTTTCCCTGAAGAAATTATCTAGTGAGGAAGTCTGGAAGGGAGCTTGAGCAATTTAATTTTATATATTTGATGGAAGCTAATGCCAAATAACAACTACGGCAAAGAAGATCCCAAACAGGCATCTCGCCAATTGGAGTCATGCAATAAGGGAAAAATTATAATCAGTTCATGCTAATAGTGGGAACATGGGAGAGAGTCACATGAACAACGCAATAATTTTTAAGGGAAAAATGGTTAATCGATTTTAACCAAAATGCTACCTGAGCCAAAATGTGTCCTCTCAAGTCCATCGCAAAAACTCGCATAGATCATTTTTTAGAGTTAACATAAAACTTGCTTCATAAGTAACCAAAGCAACATCCTGGTCTAGGATAAAAGAACATGGTCGTTGGTGCTCAGAAACAAGGTTGAGCCTATTGGTTCTAGCAATATGGATTTGGGATGGGATCATTGTTAATCTATTTACCACTGCTTCTTAAAAAGGATTGATGAAACACCAAAACGATCCCAACTCTGCTTCGTACATGTGTCATGATGATCTCGAGGAAATATAGGCCCTAGCATCAGCCCAACACTGATCCGACCCAAGCGGTTCTAAGCCCGCCCAGTGCAGTCCACCAAAAGGACCCGAATTCTTACAGCCTGTTAGGCCCATGTGTCTCACAGCTATCCCCAATAAACGTGAGCCATGTTAAGGGAAGTATCTCGAGGATCAGTTTCAAATAGGCAATTACTGTGACTCATTGCTTCCAACTAGGAAGTAAATTCCAGAGTACATATCACATATGGATACTTCTACCTATAGAATACTCTGGGAACGAGAACTATCCCCTGTTTATCTAGGAGCACATGGCTAACATAAAAACTTCCCTCCACAACATGACTCCTAATGAGAGAAGGATCTATATGCAGATCTTCTTCTCTAAATTACGCCATTGATGACTTAATTGAACCAAAACTCTTGCACTATAAATAGGACATGAGGTTGGTAAGCTAAGGTACGCTACAAATTCCCTGCTTCGGGCATTACACCTTCCTCAAATCCCTGTCTGACTTTAGCATCAAAGTGTCATCAGCCACCACAACGGTGGTCCATGGCTCACGTGCGTTTCTTGTGCAAGTCAGTAGGTTTGCAGGTCAAGCTCAAAACAGGGAGGGGAAAATGACTGCATTAGTTTGGTATTGTCCATGGGGACGACAGAGGTCCTAACCTTTCACTAGCATCATCTCTCTTCATAATACTAAGAGATGGTAACCACTCGATCATGCAACAATTAAGAACAAGGGGAAAGGTTGAACGCTCAGCCTAGCGCTACTTCACCGTTCTCAATGGTCCAAATAATGCAAAGGTATCAAGCTAATGCTCTCGAAATAGCAGTAGCGTTGACAGATCCCGAATCGGATCCAAGATCACTTTTTATACGTCAAATTTTGTTGACAATGAAACAAAAGCCTGACGAGACATTGAAGGCGTATCTAACTTGCTTCAGTAGTGATCTAACTGCTTTCAACGTGTCCAATGACACGACGACCGTCTCAACCTTCATCAACGATCTAGGGAAAGGTAAGTCATATAACTTCCTAACTCTTGACCCACCAGCAAATATGACAGACTTGGCAAGGGAAGCGCGGAGCTACATCGCCCTAGAAGAAGAACGGGCAACCACGAGCGAAGCCGGGCCCAAGAAGAAATTAGTCGACAGGATATGCGTGCTTCATAGAGCCCATTCCAATTCCAAACTATCAAACTGGTCCAAGAAAAAGGCTCTTTGAGGTATGAGGATCCAAGCAATACGCGGCGAGCAACTAACACCACGTTCTCAGAAGCATGACCACTCCGTGCCACTAGCATTTACAACAAAAAACCTCCAGGGCATACAACTCCCGCACAATGACGCCTTGGTAGTAGCGATATCTCTGGCAAGCTGGGAAGAATATCCTTGGTGGATACAAGGAGCTTTTTGAACGTCCTATTTCTCCGCACGTTCCATAGCGTGCAACTATAAGAGAAAGCATTGACCCTCGATAAATGTTCAATGATCGATTTCAGTGGCGAAAAACGCTTCTCCATGGGAAAAATACAATTGACAGTAGTAGTGGGAGAGAAGCCAACTAAAAAAACCCTATTTCAAGAATTCATAGTGATCGATGCACCTTCGGCATATAATGCAGTCTCGGAGAGACCCTGAATACACCGAATGGGAGTGGTAGTCTCCACTCTACACCAATGCATCAAGTATCCGAGAAACCAAGCATTCGGTACGTTAAGGGGCGACCAGGTAGTAGCCAGGGAATGCCAGTGTATGACGGAACTGCCACCCAGTGATTCTTAGTTTGTGGCTGGCTGAGCGACTAAGATGACTCTCTATCCCGCCTGAGAAGCAGGGGAAGAGAAACCTATCCCAGACGACGAGGCTCCCGTAAGCCCTTGAAGCAAGCCCAATGTTGGCCAACTTGTGGAAGAAACCATCACAGTCTACCTCGACAGCCCTCTCAACAGCAGAGCTGTCCAGATAGGTTCCCCGCTTGAGCAAAGACTTGGCGGAACAACTCACGAAGCTGCTACAACGAAACCAGGACCTTTTTGCCTAGACCATGCATGACTTGGTGGGAATCAACTCGTCAATAATCACCCAACACCTAGAGGTGGTCCCCACGAGGAAAATCATATGACAGAAAAAGAGGCTTGTGGCGCCTGAGAGAAATGTGATCATAAATGAGGAAGTGTAGCGTTTGCTCAATGCAGACATGATTAAGGAAGCACAATACCTAGACAGGCTGATGAACACCGTTTTTGTAAAAAATAAAAATGGGAAATGGAGAGTGTGTGTGGACTAAATGGACTTGAACACAGTCTCGTCGAATGACAACTTCCCACTCCCCTGCATTGGTTAGATTGTGGACGCCACATCTGGGACAACTTACTAAGCTTCGCGGACTCCTATTCAGACTACAATCAAATTTTGATGCACCCCTCGAATAAAAAAATACCACCTTCATAACAAAAAGAATAATATATTGTTGTAGGTGACGTTGTTCGACTTAAAGAACACAGGTGCTACCTACCAACGACTGATAAACCAAATGTTTAAAGAACATATCGGCAAGAACATGGAATTCTACATTGACGATATGTTGGTCAAGAGCCTTCGCAGCCCCGATCGCATAGGAGACCTCGCTGAAGCATTCAACCACCTTAGAAATACCAGATGAAGCTCAACCCACAGAAATGTATGTTCGGAGTTGAGTCTGAAAAATTCTTAGGCTATATAGTAAACAAAAAGGGAATTGAAGCTGATACAAAACAGATTCATGCCCTTCTCAACATGAAAGCCCCCGCCAACATCAGAGACGTTCAAGGCCTGACTGGGAGGGTAGCAACACTCAACATATTTATAATAAGTCATCCGACAAGTTCCTTCATTTCTTTAAAATACAAAGAAGAATCAAATGATTCTCGTGGAACGAAGAGTGCAAACAAGCCTTTCAGAGCCTGAAAGCATATATTGGAAGTCCATAGCTACTCTCAAAACCAGCGACGGGAGAAACACTCTATTTGTACTTGTCTATTTCTAAGCACGCTATTAGCTCAGCCCTTGTACGAGATTATTGGGGGACCCAAAGACCAGTGTATTGCTCCAACAAAACCTTTGCGAAAGCGGAGGCACACTGCCCGATCTTGAAAAGTTAGCTTAGTACTGCACAAAATAGAGTTGTCCGGCAGGATGGTGAAATGGTTAGTGGAATTCGGATAGTTTGACATAAGCTATGCTTCAAGAACTGCCATCTAAGCCCAGGCGCTGGCAAACTTCATTCCCGAGTTCATCGGTGGAGAAGAGCCAAAGACATATCACTAGACCTCAGATTCAAACATCCAAAAGTGGATCTTGCGTTGTGATAGATCATTGACGGGGAAAGCAAGCGGAGCCGAATCACACTCCACTCCCCTAGCGGCTTCACCCTCGAAATAGCAGTCAGGTTCGACTTTCTTGCTTCAAACAATGGGATCAAATATGAGGCCCTCTCGTCCGACCTAAAGCTAACCTTGGGGATAGGGATAGATCACCTAATGGCATACAATGACTCAAGACTGGTAGTTAACCAGGTCAAAGGGGATTTCAACAGCAAAGACCCCCGCATGATAGCCTACAGTGATAAGGTACTTGGTGTAATGAACGGGTTCAAGAGGTGCGAGCTTGTATAAAGTGTCGTCGAGACGACAACAAAAGAGCTGACACACTAGCCAGAAAGGCTTCAGCCTTCGATGAAGTCTCCAGTGGCCTCATTGAATACTAAGAGCAATCAAGCCTCGATAAAGAAGAACCTAGAGATGTTTGCGCTATAGACGCACCACCAAATTGGATGACTTTGATACTCGAGGCACACTCTCCTAAACGACAAGTTATATAGGAGGTCGGTAATAGGGCCCCTGCTTCGATGTCTGTCATCTTTAGAAGCAAATCAAGCCCTGGGAAGAATCCACAATGATATATGTCATCTTAACAAGAGAACCCTCGCCCCCAAAGCTTTTATTCTAGGATACTATTGGCCAACCATGCAACGAGACACCAAAGATATTGTTCGCAAGTGCGAAAAATGTCAGGGGTTCGCGCCATACACACATATGTCGGCCCAGCTACTAACGCCGATGACTAGTCCATGGGCATTCACACAGTGGGGAATGGACATCATCAGACCGCTCCCAGCCTTAGCTCGTAAAAGGTTCCTTCTTGTGGCCATCCACTACTTCACCAAGTGGGTCGAAGCCGAGCCCCTGTCCAAAATAGGGCAGGTCCAGATAGAAAAATTCATATGGGCCACCATCGTCTGTAGATTTGTCATCCCCAGAGTATTAGTCAGCGACAACGGAACTCAGTTCCAAGGTATCAATGTTAAACAATTGTTCAAAAGCTTGAATATTAATCACCACTTCTCCTCACCAAGGAACCCCAAGCCAACGTTCAAGCAGAGGTTACCAACCGAACAATCCTGGAAGCGATCAAAAGGAAGATCAATGCTACCAAAGAAAAATGGATTCCAGAGCTATCAGGAAGGAATACTTAAGGCATATCGGACAACTAAAATAATCCCTATCTGAGAAACACCCTTCGCCATGGCATAGGGGTCAAAAGCTATGGTTCCGGTAGAACTCAAGGTGTCAACACTCCGAACAAAAGAAATCAGACCAAACGGTAATAATGAAGCCTTGTGTCTTGTGCTAGACCTCCTCGATGAAAGAGAGATCTAGCCTTCGCTAAGATAGCTGCCTACCAACAACTAATGGTGCAATACTATAACAATAAGGTTAAGCCACGCGAATTCAAGGTGGGTGATTGGGTACTCTGGAAAACCCAACAAAACATCAAAGAAGCCGGCTCGGGGATGCTAAACCCGTACTGGGAAGGACCCTACAGAGTAACCAAGGTCAACAGACCTGGGACGTACTGGTTAGAAGATGTAAATGGCAACAAACTCAAACGACCATGGAATGTAGAACACCTAAAAAACTATTATCAGTAAAAATATTTTTGCTTTTACTAAACTACCGATGTTGTCCGTTACGGCCAACACGACCTCCGATCATCCCCACTACGACCAGACTCGAATATCATGCTCAACGACTAGTCCATTGCGCACGGGCAACGACGATTGAGGAAGTGGGAGTCTAGTCAGTGCTCACACACCTGATGTCGACGACTCGCCAAGGGGTCATTTCTCTCCAACAGATAATGATCGCAGAACTTACCAGGTATGCTTAGTCAATTTGTGACTGATGACGACGGCTTCTAGTGCCCAATGCCTAGTCTGTTATGCATGGACAACAACGACCAAGGAAGTGGGAATATAGTCAGCGCTCACACGTTTGATGATGATGACTGGCAAAGGATCATTGCTCTCCAATAGACAACGACCGCCGAACTTACAAGTAAGCTTAGTCAGTTTGCGACTGATGACAACGGCTTCTGGTGCCCAACACCTAGTCCGCTGCTCATGGACAACGACAGTCGAGGAAGTGGGAGTCTAGTCAGTGCTTACACCCCTGATGACAATGACTCGCCAAGAGATCATTGCTCTCCAACAGACTTGCCAAACTTTCTAGGTAAGCTTAGTCAGTTCGATACTGAGGACGACGACTTTTGGTGCCCAATGCCTAGTCCGCTATGCACGGGAAATGACGGTCGAAGAAATGGGAGTCTAGTCAGTACTCATAGGCCTGATGATGATGACTCACCAAGGGATCATTACTCTCCAATAGATAATGATTGCCGAACTTACTAGGTAAGCTTAGTCAGTTCTCGACTGATGACGACGGCTTCTGATGCCCAATGCCTAGTCTGTTGTGCGTGGGCAACGACGACTGAGGAAGTGAGAGTCTAGTCAATGCTCACACTCCTAATGACAATGACTCGCCAAGGGATCATTGCTCTTCAGCAGACAATGATCGCCAAACTTACAAGGTAATCTTAGTCAGTTCACAATTGATGACGTCGACTTATGGTGCCCTACGCCTAGTCCGCTGCGCAAGGGCAATGACGGCCGAGGAAGTGGGAGTTTAGTCAACGATCACACGCCTGATGACGATGACTCGCCAAGGGATCATTGCTCTCCAACAGACAATGATCGCCAAACTTACCAGGTAAGCTTAGTTAGTTCGCGACTGATGATGACGACTTCTGGTGCCCTACGCCTTGTCCTCTGCGCGCGGACAACGACGATTGAAGAAGTAAGAGTCTAGTCAGTGCTGACATGCCTGATGATGACGATGACTCGCCGAGGAATCATTGCTTTACAATAGACAATGATCACCGAACTTAGTAGTTAAGCTCATTTAGTTCACAACCGATGACGGTAGCTTCAGGTGTTCTACACCTAGTTCGCCGTGCATGGATGATGACGATGCAAAGCCAATGTCTCTTCAACATTTTTATGCACGACAATGACGACCCGCCAAGCGATCAATACTCTCTGAAAGATAACAGTTTTTGGAGCACCTTAATAGGCAGCCTACAATATGCAGACCAGAGCGGCTCATCATAAACAATAGCAGCCAAAATAATCAACTTCGATACAATTCGACTTACAAATAAAACATTCTGCCTGATAGTACAAATCCTATGATCGACAAAGCATCTAAAGAAAAGTCGACAGTACAGGACAAAACAATATTTTCATTAAAAAATTGTCAATCCCGGGAAGGTCGTTACAACTATTTTAAGGAGAAACAGCCTCCTCAACAGCTTGTCCTGCGGAGCTAGAACCTTCTCCCTTGAGAGATGGGTCTGAAAGTAGCCTTCCTATAACGGACGAAGTCAAGGTCGACACCGGGGTGCTTTTATCTGATAAGCTCCAAAAGCTCAAATCTGCCCTGAATAACCTTTGACGAGATCAATAACCTCATTCCTGACATGTTAAAATCCATCGCACCTACCAAGGCAACATAGTGCGAACGCTCCTTCGATAGTAAGCGTTCCACCTCACTAACACGATGAAGCCCCTCGTCGACTTCATACTCTAGCTGCCATCGTTCGACGGCCCATTCTGCCTTCGCCTGCCTCCTTTCAGCATCTTGGGTCTGCAGATCGGACGACCACTTAATCACAGCCGCATCTAAGCGCTCAAACTCAGCCCGAGTCCATCCTAGTTCAGCACGAGTTGCAGACTTGGCCAACCTCAGTTGAGATCTTATTTCAGCAAACTCTGCTTTCGAGGCGGAATTTGCAACCTACACGACCCCCAAGTTTGCGGCAGCATCCTGCAGCTGACTAGTCATAGAGAGCATCCGAATACAACATCTACAGGTTCGCAAAAGCCTTCTCCAATGCAAGGACTCGCCCTTGAGTTTCAAAATTTCAGCGTAACAGGACTATGCGATTCAAGGTCACAAATGCCTGCCTCGGACCCTTGATGACCTCAAACATCAATGCGGGGACAATGTTTACTCCCTCTAAGTTAACAAAAGAATAACAACATCAAACAGAAGACAACGACCCCCTAAAGTTGTCGCCTGAGTAGAACGCGACAGCCCAAGGGTAGAAGCCGCATGATCAGAGGAATGCCTTCTTTTCGGAACAACAAAATGAGGCGCGCTCGCCTCCAATTCCGCTAACCTAATCAAGCTGGGCATGGCCAGACTCCTTTTCTTGAACGATGACTGACAAACCCTTCAGCCGACAAACCCGGCACAATGAGAACGTCATGAGAGCACCATAGCACCCCCTACGCACAACATTGTCTGGCATTATGACTTCCTTAATGGACACCAGTGGGAGTTTGATGAACTTCCCTAAAAAAGAAAGCGAATCAAACTAGCATCACATCTGGGATCGAAAAAATAAGCTAGCATCTAATAAACTTATGAAGGTCGAATTGGAAGTATCTTGGGATTCTACGACTCCCAAGCTTGAAGTACGAAGAATTCACTGAAGCCAGAAACCAATACCTCTCCCAAGGCTCAGTGTCATCTGCTACTAAACGCAAAATAATAGGGAAATTCAGTATGCAGAGGCCCCTAGCATCCAACCGAGCGTTGGTCATATGATGGATTACAACCGGAGTCAAACGAAGGCGAGCATCATATGCCCTCAGGAGAATCGCAGTCAAAACCTTGAACCCGCTAGGAACCTTTTGAGTGGAAGGCATACAAAGAGAGATAAATAAATGCCAGACGTCATCCGGCACTGGGAATCGGAGCCCTGACTCAAACATGCCCTGGTGCAAACTTATATACCCCTGAGTGGTGTAGTTGGAGCCAAATCTCCAAATGCAAGAACGATTTCCAGATCCTCTGGAATATGGTACAAACTTCAAAGCCTGATTAATTCAGCTTCATCGACCAGACTATTCTCAAAGAGTTTGAGGCAAGTAAAAGACAACAGATCCATAGAAGAAAGTTCAACATTGTCCGCCAATGATAAAATGAATAAATCAAACTTTACAATAACACGATTGCTTGATGAAATTACACATATACGAACGGGAGAAAACTTCCTTGAAACGGCTAATATTTATAGAGAACACAAATCGTATTTGTCCTCCTTAAGCAGTCGTGTACCCATTAATGCTATGCGTCGCTCAAGCCAACGCTTCAGATTCAATCACCGCGATAGTACATTTGCTTTTCGGAGAGTCAGTGAACAGACTAAACACCCCACTTACTCGAGGGGAGTAGCTGATGATACAGCAAAGTGGTCCCAACTCTGCGTTGCACACGTGTCATCATGATCTCGAGGAAATATAGGCCCTAACGCTAGTCCAACACTGATCCGGCCCAAGCGATTTTAAGCTCGGCCAATGCAGTCTGCCAAACGAACCTAAAATCTTATAGCCTGCTAGGCTCATGTGTCTCAGACCTATCCACAATACCCGAGAGCCCTATTAAAGCAAGTATCTCGAGGATCACATCCGAACGGGCAAGTACAATGGCTCATTGCTTCCAACTAAGAAGTAAATTCCAGAGTACGTTTCACATATGGAGACTTCTACCTATAGAATACTCTCGGAATGAGAACTATCTCTTGCGTATCTAGGAGCACATGGCTAATAGGGTAACTTCCCTCCACAACACGAGTCCTAATCAGAAAAGGATCTCAACAAAGATCTTCGTCCCTAAATTACGCCATCAATGACCTAGTTGAACCAAGACTCTTGTATTATAAATAAGACATGAGGTTGGTAAGATAAGGTGCGCTACAAATTTCCTGTTTACAACATTACATCTTCTTCATATCCTTGTCTAACTTTATCGTCGGAGTGCCATTGGCCACCACAACGGTGGTCCGTGGCTCACGTGCGTTCCTTGTGCAGGTCAGTAGGTTTGCAGGTCAATGTGAAAGCAAGGAATGGAAAACGACTACATCAAGGAGCAGAGAAACCACTACTGGGAACAGGTGTGAAGTGGTGTTGCCTGAATGAATCAGTCTGGACTCTTCAAGAAATTGGTGTAGTGATTTGAGTGATTGATGCCAAAAACCGACATTAATCAAATAAATATTTTTTCTTTTTGTTTATTTTTTTTCCTGCAACCTACAATACACTTCAATAATGCATAGTGGAAGTAGGGGTTATCGACTACTTCACTTGGATTGGAAAATAATGTTTGAATTTCAATTTAGAGAATAAAGAAAAGAACAAAATAATTATGGTGAGATGTTGAGAAATGACATGATTCCAAAACAAAATAATAACTTGTAACAAAAATGAATATAGAGAAATTTCAAGGGTATGAGAATCACCCCATTCCAACATAATGATTATAGAATGTAATTTCAATTTCTCCCAAAATACTCAAATCACATGGTTTTTCAACCTACATGACTCGAGTTGTGGGATTAAAGAAGTAAAAGTATTTTCATTTTTCTCAAACGTTAACCAAATCCATTGTTTTATTTCTAAAACATCATTGGATTTTGATTATGTTTTTCATCGAAAAAATCTTAAAAGACGTGGAAATAAGTTATTCTTTCAATCAAAATCATTATCCATTTAACAAATGAAGTCTTCTTTCGAAGTACTTCTTACAATTCATAGTTCCACTTTACTTCCTAAAGGAACACAATCTAACTATCATTATATCTTCATGAGGCTCAATTTCTTCACCTTGAGAGGGGACATTAACTTTCCATGAATAGTGAGTATAAACTAAAAGTTAAAGGAGAAAGAGAAACAAAGATAGAACTTACTTCTTCAATAGAAAAATTAAAAGGTTGAAAAGTAGTACATGCACTTCTCTACCAAGCGAAAATCTAAAGCCAATAATTACAACAACAAAAAAAACTCTATAAGAAAACTATTTTTTATGAATTCCTTGCATCGGATTTTTATAGGTACAAAGGGTTTTAGTGAAATAAGGAAACATGGTTGAATGAAACAAGGAAACATGGTTTGAGTGAAACAAGAAAACATGGTTGAATAAAACAAGGAAACATGGTTGAGTAAAACAAGGAAAGGTATTGGAGGTAAATAAGGAAACATGTCTTGTAGAGATTTTTTTTATGATAAAGTTGGCCATGTGGACGTCCAAATCTTCATGTTGAAATCCTCAAGATCCGTAGTTGTTGATGCTTTGTTGGCTTGACTTCATGGGTCTTGGGATTAAAATTCTTTAATCCTAATGAATGCATTTGAACTCCCATTGGGCCTTCTAGTTGTCGAATTTAGCCTTTGCCACTTTATGCATGATTTGAGATTTGTACTTAATTCTTATAAAATGCACAAAATACATGTAATGAGATATTTTTATTGGATAATTAGACTTAACAATTGTATATTTAGGAGTGCAAAAATCGATGTTTTTGGTGCTTATCACACCACCCCCAAACAACATTTTTCTAGTACTCTAGCAAAGAACAAAGAAAAGAAAGACAAGAACACAAAACAAAATATTTTTATTCGTCCTAAACTTCTCAAAGAAATCAATGTCACTTTCGCTGGTATGACTTGATTGCATTTAAAATATGCAACAACGCGTTGAACCTCTGACATGACACTAAAGGAGGAGTTTCAGCCTCCTAAGGGTTATCCAGGATGACACCCACAAACATTTTTTTTATTTGAAACAAAATTGATGCGTGCCCTATTTTTCTCAGAGAATATCCTTATTATTCAACCACATAGAAGACAAGAGACATATGTATCTAGTTATTAAAATGCACATTACAAGTGAGCAACTTTGGAACAAGGTGTGTGTGTGAATAGCCAACAAACACAATTTTTCGTGTCAAAGTAACATACATCCTATTCCTTTGGAATAGCCATTTTGACTAGGGGTGGGCATGATCCGAAATTGGGTTTATCCTGGTCCCTGTCCCGGTTCTACAGTAACGGGACGGAACGGTCTGGGATAGAGAATTTTTGGGGGCAGAACCGGTTCGTCCAAAACCGATTTGAACCGGGACGGTCCGGGATCGAACCATGCCATCTCGATTTGAAAAACAATTTCCAACATATATGAAACATCTAGTGCTAAACATGAGAGGAAAATCATGAACATTTGAAGCATAACTTCCTCCATTAGTAATTACCACCTAATCATCATCATCAATCATGCCTTCAAGTGCAAAGAAGAGAAAAGCTGCCAAGAAAAAGCAAAACCATAACAACAACAATCTATTATGTTAGTTTTCCCTCTTTGAAACAAACATAAACCAAAGTTTCACAGCTGCAATTTACAACAAACAAATTGTCAATAGTGGCTAGTTAGCTAATGACTCACTCTAAAATTTCTTTGAAGTGTCCAAAGATTTTTTGCAAGTTGGTTTTCCATAAAGGCTTTCAATAGTGTAAACTGGGTATCTAGGAAGCACGGACTCTCGAAAAACCCCTCCGAATCCTAGGAAAATGCGTGTCGAATACGGATACGTGTGCGATTCGCGGCCGACACACGGTCAACGTATAGGTCAACTTGACTTGGTCAGGATACGGCATGGACACGGTCCAGACACGATCAGGATTCGGTTGCTAATAATATTTTTTTCAGATCTTGATAAGATCGGACGGATGAGATGTAAAGCCCTAATATTAAAACCTAATCTCCCAATTTTTTCTTGTTCTTACTCAAACCACACAACCAGAGAGAAAGAAAGAGGAACCGAGGAGGTGAGGAAGAAAAGAAATAAGGAAGAGGAAGAAGAGAAAGAAGGAACGGAAGAAGAAGAAAGAGCTTAGAGGAGTCTGTCAGAGTCAGACTAAAGCTCAGGTTCGTCTCTTTCACTCAGTCACTCACTGTCACAGTGTGACTGATCTGTCCTTACTCCTTCTGCTCTTCACTTCTTCAGATCTCATTATCTCAGGCTGCATTGAAGAGGTTGAGAGAATCACTTGACAACAAGGTATACCTCATTCAGTTTTATACTTCATATGATTAAGTTTCACAGTCAGTATTTGCTAAACCATTGGTTCTTTTACCAAACAAAATAAAATATTTTTAGCATGACATCTACCAAAATAGAATATTCAAGCTCTTCTGTTTTCAATTTGCTGAAAGAACATGGATTCTTCAAGATTTTTTCTCTGTGTACAGAATGCATGGTAGAGTTGTTTTATGCCATAGTGACAGTTACCAAATAAATTGTTCCTAGGGTTGTAAGCATTTCGTGGATGTTCATAAATGAACCCAAGCAAAAGAAGCTTTATCTGATTTTCTAGCATCATTCCAGTATATGCTATTTAGAAGTTACGTTGTGCCATATTGCTTCTTTTTTACTTCTCGACTTGTTGTTGTTGCCCAATCAAATAGAAAATTGTGCGTTGGGGTTATTGTGAACTCATGCTTGTATAAGTTCGGCATTGCTTAATTGGTAACTTAATCATTTCCCTGTTTTACATAATCAAATTTCAGATCTTAGTCCTAATCTTTTCAGATTTCATATAAGTGTATAACAAGATTTTGCTTTGTATCTTTATTGTAGATTTGTAGGTTTATTGCTAATTGGTTTTCCAATTAATCAATTATTATTCTATTACATTTACAAATTTACAATATTATCTTCGAAGGTTGTTTGAACTTGGGCATGGTTGAAGTGTTTTGCAATTCAATTCTTTAAATCAAAGGCTACTTGAACCAGCCTACCAGCTACCACACTCAATTTCTAACAATGGGTTGGTTTTTTTTAGGAGATCACATCTAGATGTGATTGTTGTCCAACTTGTCTTCAACTCTTCATTTACTAGCTGGTAGCTGCAGTATTTCTCTTATTGTAACTTCTTCTCCTGTCCTTTTCAACATTTCCATTTGCCGTAAAATATTCTAGCAATATTACTTGCAAGTTTGCAACACGTAAATAATTGTCAGTCTTCAATACTACTTGCAAGTTGCAATTAAATTATATACCTATTCTAGCAATACTACCTACAACCAATTTTTTTTTAATCCATGTTTCTTTTCCCATTTTTACATGTAAAGTTTTAGACCAAATGAGCGGAGATGATAATTCTCCTCTTTGGAGGCATGTCACGCGAATAAGAAAATCAAGTGAAGGTGGCAGTGTAACTTTTGCAAAAATGAATATACGGGATCCCATACTAGACTAAGGCACAATTTGTTGAAGGAAAGAGGTCGTGGGATAGCTATTTGCAATAAGATCTCTTCCGAACAATTCATAGAGGTACAAAAGCTTGTTGATGAAGCTGCATTGAGAGCAGAAAATGCTCGTACATGTGTTGTTCCTTTACCTCCTTCAAGGGGCTCAACTCAAGGTAGTTGCGCAGGTACGAGTGGTGGCGTAAGTTCATCCTCTGATTCAAGGAAAAGGAGAGCAACAAATAATCTGATTGTGGATGCTTTCAATCTCAATGATCGGCAAGAGTTAGATGCTTTGATTGTAAGGATGTTTTACTCAGCTGCATTGCCTTTCAACCTTGCAAAGAATCCGTATTATCAGAATGCCTCCACCTTTTCATTAAATAAAGCTAAGTCTATTAGTGGTTACAAGCCACCTGGGTGCAATGCATTGAGGATGACTTTGCTTCGAAAAGAAAGAGATAACATTGAAAGGTTATTGGAGACAATAAAGTTCACATGGAAGGCTAAAGGAGCAACCATTGTTTGTGATGGGTGGAGCGATGCTCAAATGAGGCCTCTTATTAATTCATAGTAATGAATGAGAGGGTGGTCCAATGTTTTTGAGGGCTATGAATTGTGAAGGAGCGGTCAAAGATAAATATTTCATTGATGGCTTGATCAAAGAAATTATTAATGAGGTTGGGCCTAATAATGTGGTCCAAGTCATAATCGACAATGCTCCAGTTTGCAAAGCTGCAGGTTTACTTGTTGAAAGTCAATACCCTCAAATCTTTTTGACACCTTGTGTAGTCCACACTCTCAATCTTGCTTTGAAAAACATATGTGCCCCAAAGAACACACCTTCAAATGAAAAGGCCTACAACGAGTATAGTTGGATTGTTGATATTATTGGGGACGGTGTGCAAATCAAAATTTTTGTCATGAACCATTCTATGAGATTGCACTTGTTCAATGAGCATTCAAACTTGAAGTTGCTTCCTATTGCAGAGACTTGTTGTGCTTCAAGTATAATTATGCTCAAAAGGTTGAAAGACATTAGAAGTAGTCTCCAAAGTATGGTGATTGGTGGTCAGTGGGATTCCTACAGGGAAGATGATGTTGAGAAAGCACGATTTTTCAAGGTTAAGTTATTGGATGACTTGTGGTGGGAATACTTTGTTTCACAGAACCTATATATACAATGTTGCGGAGGGCTGATACCGATCACCCTTGTCTTCACTTGGTGTATGAAATGTGGGATACTATGATTGAAAAAGTGAAGCAAATTGTTTATCGCCATGAAGGGAAGACAAATGATGAGGAGTCAGACTTTTATACAGTGGTGTATCATATATTGGTTGATAGATGAGAGAAAAGCAACACACCACTACATTGTTTCGCACATTCCTTAAATCCAAGGTAACTTAAGTTTTGCAGTATTCTTATTCTACTTAATTTAGAAAATTTGGGTTAGGTTTATAATATTAATTTGTGATTGCTTAGGTATTATAGCAGAGAATGGATTGAAGGGGCTCCTAATCGTGTTTCCCCAGATTGTGATTCTGACATTTCAATGGAAAAGAATAAATGCTTTCAGAGATACTTTCCTAATGATGAGGAAAGAAGAATGGTAACAGCAGAGTTTGCAAAGTTTTCAGGGGGTGTGGGACAACTTGCAGATAGGGATTCTTTAGAAAATAGAGCACACCTAGAAGCAAACATTTGGTGGCTTGCTCGTGGTTCTTCTGCACCATTACTCAGAGCTTTGGCTTTGAAATTGCTCGGGCAACCTAGTTCTTCCTCTTGTTGTGAGAGGAATTGGAGTACATATAACAACATTCACTCGTTGAAAATGAATCAATTGACCCCACAACGAACTGAAGATTTGGTAGTTGTGCATTCTAATCTTTGTATTTTGTCAAGAAGAAATCCAAAGTACAAAGAAGGTGAGACAAGGATGTGGGATATCAGAGGAGATGCACTTGATTCATTGGATTTGGATGTTGTTGGCATACTTGAGGTTGCCAATCTTTCTCTTGATGAACCTGAGTTAGAACTTGTGTTATTTAATGATGGGAGTGTGTCGAGGACGATCGATGATCAAGACATAGAATAGTGAAAATCTATGTATTTTTTTTTGTTGACGTTCCTTTTTTTGGGACTTAAAGTTGACACTTTTGAGTTATGTATGAAACTATCAATCTATAATGCATCTAGATGTTTTATATGTTTGGATTATTAATTATTGTTTATGAGTTATGACATTATGTTAATAATTTTTTAACAAAATATAAAATAAAAATAAGGTTTGATTGACGTGTCGCCAAGTCCCCGAGTCCTAGTTTTTTAAAAATTGCCGAGTCATCGTGTCGTATCCGTATCCGATAGTCTGTGCATCCCAGCTGGGTATCCATAGATGCATTAATAAAAGGCTTATTTAATAGCATGACTATGATCTACGACTAGAAATAATACCACCACCACCAGCTGTTATTGTCGTTGATGAGAAAGAGGACGAGATCAGTAACATTAGTAGCGAGGCCACCAACGATTCTTCTAAATCTGACCGACATCACCATGACCAAAACCTTATAGATTTGAACCAAAATTAATTGAACAAGGATTTGCTAACAATAACAGATGAAGCAATAATCATCAACAGCATATAAGATTGTGGATAAGAAGAAAAAGTAGCAGCAAAAGGACAGAGAGGAGAGAACTCAGAGGAGGGTGGGGAAGGAGGGCGAGTGAGATGAGGAGAGGGCAAGGAGGTAAGGGTAAGGAGAAAGGAAGACTGGAAGAGGAGGAAAGGGCGAGATCGGTTTGCGTGTATAAGAAGCAGTAGTAGCAGAATGAGAGGGAAAGGGAGTGGAAAGGGGGAGATTAGATGCTTTGGTTAGGGTCTTATTTTAGGCCCAATTCTTGGGCTTGAACTTGAAACAGGTCCACTATACTAAACGGATTGGTCCGGGATGGAACGGGACTACATTTGTGAAACTGGTTCCGTCCCGATTCAAACTGGGACAAAATACCTGAAACTGTTTTGGCATGCTTTGAAATGTTCTGGAACCATTTCGGTCCATGTGGAACATGATGGACCGAAATTCATGCCCAACCCTAGTTTTGACTTCAAAACTTACCAGTTAATATATCTAAAATGATCACTCTGAGTTTGGGTAAATTATTCTCTCTTGCATGTGAGGAAAAGAGTAAATGAAAAAATTCAAACTTCTCACATGCTCATAAGAATAAACGGACATGAAAGAGAATAATAGTCTAATGGAAGGAATGTTGATCACTTAAAAGAATGTCGAGTTACCCACCAAAGCATCATCTCATCTACTCTCAACTTCTTACCATTGGGTTAGTTAGGACTTCTCTAAAATAAAGAGGAATATGGCTTTTTTTATGTGGAAGACTGGGGTAGATGGTAAGTAAAAGGATGTTTATGAAAATGTAGGGTCTTCAAATAGCTTAATAAGGAACTCATCAATCACTTCCTTTTAGTTTCCTTTCTTCACAACCCCCTATTTTATTTGTTTTCTTCTTCAAAACCTTTTTTTTCACAACTTTAATTTTTTCTGAAATACCTTGGACGTTGGATTTTCACTTTACACTCCCATTTTTGTTCATAAAACTTCCTAACATTTTTCAGAAACATAAATGGGAAAGTGGGGGTTTTATTTTATTTTATATATCTAATAACCCAAGACAAAGGCTCACATTGGTATTGGATGGAATGTTTAGAAAAATGATTTTGAGAAGGTTCGAATGGACAAGAGATGCCTAATTTACCTTTTAAGATTTGGTAATGGTTATAAGTCTCAAATAGACCTATGTTTCTCTTAATTCGAAAAAGATGTCATCCTCAGTGATCAACCAAAAAGAAAAATAATGAGACTTTACAACAAGTTAATGTCCAATAAAATTTTAAGTCATCATATGACTCGGAGTTGTGTAAAAACTCTCTTAATAAAATAAAAGGTCTAATAGCTCACAAGGTTAGAGTCTCCACTATTATTCCTCTAGATTCTCAAGAAGTTACTTACTTTTGTATTCCAAACTACATTTGTGGTCATTGTGCAAAAACATATTTGTTCCTGAATGCTCAAATATAATGTTTACTCTAGTAATAAACTCCCAACATCTCTTTTCCTAAATGTAATGAATAAAGTAATCCAATCTCATCATAGCTAGGATACCACACTTTTTTTATTACTTATTTTTTTAGAAAAATATTTTCAAAAGAGGTATGAATTTTGATAAATCTCCCCACCCCCAAACAAATAGAACATTGTCCCCAGTGTTAAACAAATGAAATGAAATGAAAAGTGAGAAATAAAAATTAGAACTTATTACCTCAGGTGATTTGTTGAACATTTGTATCGTCCTTGCAATGAAAAAGAGTGAATTGGTGGCATTATTATTATTTATTTTTATAAATGAATGAATGCATAAATGGACTAGGATTCCTCCTATGCTAAGTTTAAAGTCATTGGTCTGACGTAATGGGGTGGTGGATACAACCTCCAAACATGCTTAGTGGAGCAGGAATTTGTGGGCGTGACTAATCCTCATAGTTAGGATCAATCAACTGAATGGTTTCTACTGACCTTGTGAGAAGTTCATGGTATGGATTCAATTGTTGTCCATTTACTTGAAAGAGACTACTATTTGTAGGGTTTTTTACGGTGATGGCACCGTAGTCTTTAACATCACGAACAATGAATGGACCAGACCAACGAGTTTTTAACTTACCTGGAAAGAGGTGAAGACGAGAGTTGTAGAGTAGGACTTTCTGACCAAGATAAAACTCTTTTCTCATGATGTTTTTGTCATGTATTCACTTCATTTTATCTTTCTAGTTCTTGGATAAGTCATAAGCATCATACCTCAATTCTTCTAGCTCATCAAGCTGCAGTTTTCGTTGTTAACCAGCCATATCGAGGTCAAAGTTTAGACTCTTTGTAGCCCAATAAGCTCTATGTTGGAGTTCGACAGGAAGGTGACAAGGTTTACCAAAGATCAATCTATAGGAGACATCCATAAAGGGGTTTTGAATGCAGCTCGGTATGCCCATAAGGCATCCTAAAGGCGTAAAACCCAATCTTTTGTATTTGGATTAATAGTTTTTTTTTAGGATGTTCTGGATTTGATGATTTGAGACTTCAACTTGATCGCTTGTTTGAGGATGGTAGGAAAGGGAAACTTTGTTAATAACCCCATACTTTTTAACAAGATGCTCAAAGAAGCAATTACAGACATACTTACCCCCATCACTAATGATACCCTTAGGGGTGCCAAATCTACTAAAGATAAACTCCCTTATGAATGAAACAATAATTTTGTGATCATTGGTCTTAGTGGCAATGGCCTGTATCCATTTAGAAACGTAATCCACTGCAAGAAGGATGTATTGATACCCATGGGAGGATGGAAACGGTCCCATAAAATCGATGCCCCAAACATAAAAAAACTTCAACTACTAGAATAGGATTCAGAGGCATCATTTGTCGATGAGTTATTCACCCAAGTTGTTGACATTGGTGACAAGCTTTACAATACTCATGGGCATCTCGAAAAAGGGTAGGCCAATAAAAACCTGATTGGAGAACATTCTTGTCAGTTTTCTTAGAACTGAAATGCCCACCACAAGCTTGATCATGGCAAAAGGAAAGAATGCTCAACTATTCAACTTCTGGAACACATCTTCTGATAAGTTGGTTAGGGCAATATTTGTACAAATATGGCTCATCTCAAGCATAATACTTGACCCTAGACAAAAAAATTTCACGATCTTCCTTAGACCAATGGGAAGGGAGTTTCTATATTGCTAAAAAAATTGACAATGTCGCATACAAAGGAAGCTCTTGCTCTACCAAGAGAAGTTGTTAATCTGAGAAGTCTTCTTGAATGGGCAAGATACTAGTTGATGACTGTGATGTTAGCCGAGACAAGTGGTCGGCAATCGCATTTTCTGTACCTGACTTATCTCGTATTTCAAGATCAAATTCTTGAAGCAAAAGGACCCATCAGATTAGACAAGGTTTGTTGTCCTTCTTATTGAGAAGGTGTCTAAGGGTTGTATGGTTAGTGTACACAATGACTTTAGCTCCAATGAGATAGGAACGAATTTATCTAATACATATACAATGGCTAATCTCTTTTTTCGTGGTCGAGTAATTGAGTTGAGCCTCATTCAAAGTTTTGCTAGCATAGTAGATAACATGAAGAAGTTTTTTAACTTTATGACCCAAAACTGCACCTGCAGCGTAGTCAGAGGCATCACACATAATCTCAAAAGGTAACGCCCAATCAGGAGCTCGGATGATAGAAGCTGAGACTAGTTCGGATTTAAAATGCAGAAACACAGATATGCACTTGTCGTCAAAAAGAAAGGGAACATCCTTGGCTAAGATTCTGCTTAAAGGGCGTGCAATCTTCGAGAAATTTTTAATGAAGCGGCGGTAAAATCCAGCATGCCCCTAAGAAAGATCGCACATCTTTAACAGATTTTGGAATCGGAAGAAATGAAATGACATCAATCTTAGCTTTGTCCACTTCAATGCCTTTTGGAGAGACAACGTACCCAAGAAAAATGCCCTGCTTCACCATGAAGTGACACTTTTCCCAATTTATGACAAGAAATTTTTCTTCGCAACACTTTAAGACAAGTGAGAGGTGATGTAGGCATTGGTCAAAAGATGAGCCGAATACTGAAAAATCAACCATAAAGATCTCAAGAAACTTTTTCAACCATATCACTAAATATGCTAGACATTCATCTTTGAAATGTCGTGGGTGCGTTGCATAGCCAAAAGGCATGCGACGATAAGCATATGTACCAAAAAGACAAATGAATGTGGTTTTCTCTTGATCTTCCTGTGCAATAGGAATTTGATTGTATCCAGAATATCCATCCAAGAAAGAATAGTAAGGATGACCCACTAGCCTTTTAAACATCTGATCAATAAAGGGAACAAGAAAGTGATCCTTTCGAGTTTTAGAGTTTAGCTTACGATAATCAATGCATAATTTCCATCCTTTTTCACTCTTTGTGGCACAAGTTCATTGTTCTCATTTTTGACGACTGTAATTCTTGACTTCTTAGGAACCACATGGACTGGGCTAACCCATTGCCTATTAGAGATAACATAGATGATGTTTGCATCCAGGAGTTTCAACACTTCTTTTATGAAATCTTTCAAAATGGGATTTAGACGTTGTTGGGGCTCTCTAGAGGTTTTGGTTTCACCTTTCAAATAAATATGATGCTCACAGACAATAGGGTCAATACCCTTAATGTCATGAATATTCCAAGCAATAGTTGACTTGTGAGCTTTAAGGACTTCCAACAACTTGTCACTATGTTCCTCAGTTAGATTTGTGGCAATAATCACTGGATAACTCTCCTCGGGATAGAGAAATGCATATCTCAATTCATTTGGTAAAGGCTTAAGTTCTAGTGATTTTTGAGTGCTTGTGGATGAGTCACTCTCTTGTGATTGTTCTATAAAGAAAGATGAGGAATACAACTCTTCCTCATATTGATAAAGTGATAATGGCTCAGATTCAGGTATATGCATTATGGGCACATTATCCAACATATTGTTGACCTCTTCAGTAGTCTCGTCCATATCTAGGTTTATACCAAAGTGTAAGAGACAATGAAGCAATACGTCATCTGGTGACGATTGAGCCATAAACTCAATAGCTCGAATCATACAGACTTCTTCTTCTTCTTCCTCAAACATATCGAGATCATCTTTCCTTTGCATAGCCTTAAAAATATTCAATTCATCTTTAAGGTTCCCAAAGGAAATAGGCATGCTACCGCTTCTATAATTGATGTTGGTCTCCGTCGTTGCTAAGAAAGGTTGCCCTAAGATGAAAGGAATTTGATTATTTGGGCTCGAGCTAGTGTCTATGATGATGAAATCAACTAGATAATAAAAAATTGTAACTTGGACAATCACATCCAGAACTATTCCTCTACGGTATCGTTTTGACTCATTTGGTAGCTTAAGAACTACCTTTGTTGGTTGCATCTCCTTCAACCCAAGTTCTAAATACATATGATAAGGTAAGAGATTCACACTCGCTCCTTAGTCAATCAAGGCATGAATTTCAAAGTCTTTCCCAATGAAACATGGTACAGTAGGGGTTCCTGGATCCCTATACTTAACTATTCCAGTTTGTTGAATAAGCAATGTGGCATCGTTTGCAAGGCATGCAGTTTCAGGTACTTCCGTTTTTCACTTTTTAGTACACATGTACTTAAATTGTTTTGCATAGATTGGTACTTGCTAGATAGCAGACAAAAAAAGGATGTTGATGTGCACTTTAAAAATCTCTAGTATTTCTTGAAATTGCTTCTTTTTTTGTTACCTAAAAGGGGGGAAAAGCCGCCTTAGGTATATACTTTCTTGGCTCTACGGGAAGCTAAGAGGGTGAGTTTAAACTAGTTTTAGAAGAACCTTTAGCGTTCTCAATTGGTTTAGGAACGCTTTCTTTGGAAATCACATCAGTTGTCTTAGGTTGTTCTATGTCATTATCAATTGCTCAGCCAGAACGAAGGGTGGTGACAACTGTACCTTCTCCTTGTGAATCAACACTACTTCCAATTTCATTGACATGGGCTTGGGGAGCACTTTTTGGATTAGGGATGGGTTGACTGAGGAATGATCATTTTTTCCCTTCCCACAGTCAAATGTTGCAACTATTGTTGAAGGTGGTGGATGGCTTGGGGAATTAGCATCATTGGTTTCCATTAATTGGTGCATCATATCCTCCAATGATGGTTTTGGAGGTGGTAAAGGAACAACGTATTGAGTTTGAGGTACCAAGTTCCAGGAGTTGCTAAGTTGAGGTTAACCAAAGGAATTATGAGGGACGGGTACCATAGAAAGGTTCACAGGTTGATTTTGCTGGTATAAAAGAGGTCATCCCTATGGTGGATATTGATATTGTTGCCACTAGTTAGATTGAGGTCCATATTAAACCTGTCTAGGATGAGTGCTTGAGTTGTGGGCTTGTCCACTAGGTTGCCTAGGGTGTTGAAACTCAAGAGGATTCCCTGAACTTCTGGGTGGTTGTTTATAAAATTCATCCCCAAAGGAAATGTTAGAGTGATGTTAATTTGCAGATGTGTATGTTTGACCGAATGTGTTTGATTTACGTTCACTGTTAAATACACACCTACTCTAGAGGTTCATTGCCACCTAAAGTTAAAGGACAATCATAATCTATATGATCTCGTTTGAGGCAAAAGGTACAAGGCGTATAAGTCTGCTTTTTGGCTTCAGAGGCGGACTTCGTCACAATAGATTTAATTTCCTTATCAAAGTCCTTGAGGAAGGTTTTGATGTTTGGTTCGGGATCTTCCTTTGATACAAATAGGCGTGATTTTATAGAAGAACTAGGTTTCAAGTCTCTATGGGCAGTCTATTGTCGAGAATCATGAGCAAGTTCACTTAGAAAGTATAAGCATCAATACCAATTTACGCATGAATTTCCTTGATGCATGGATTCAATCATATTTCTAGATTCGACAATCAGTCCATTATAGAAACTTTGCACTAGCACTCATTTTTCAAAGCCATGATGAGGGCACTTGATGAGTAAATCTTGAAAGCAGTCCCATGCTTTATAAAAAAGTTCATCATGTGTTTGAGTAAACTCCTCAATTTCTCTTCTAATTTCTAGGGTCTTTCTCATGGGGAAGTACTTATGTAGAAACTTTCTAAGTAAATCCTCCCATGGTTTGATGGAATTGGTAGGGAGGGAATTTAGCCATGAGGTGATCCAAGCCTCAAGAAAGAAAGGAAACAAGCGAGGTCTAACATTTTCTTCATCTATGTTTTGGTTCTTAAAAATATTACAAACTTCAAGAAACTATCCAAGATGGACATATGAGCTTTCTCGATCGTGCCAATGAAACTTTGGTAACATATTAATAATAGCTGGTCGAATCTCAAATTGAGTTATCGTGATAGGGGGTAGCTCAATGCATCTATGCACATTAGTAGTAATGGGAACATTGTATTCCTAAATTAGACGTTCTTCCATTTCAATGTTGATTTGAGGAGGTAGGTGGAAATGAGTGTGGTGAAGAGGCAAAGAGTGGATTAGGGTGGCTAGAAAACTTTTGGGTATGAACCAAGCATTTGCTGGATCATTTCCAAACCTTCATAGAAAAAAAGAAAAAAATGAGATGGAAAAATGACAATGACAAAAAACAAGATCGAGTATCCCTAGATGATTGATAAGAAGACATAGACAAGCAACAATTACTTCTGAACCACACAAATGCCAAATCTAAGCAAACAACGTTTTAATGGGATTTTCTCTTGTTAATCTGTGAGGGACAAGATTGATTGAAACCAGTGGGTGTCACGTTATCTATTATTGCCTGATTAGATAGGGTGCTAACGGGTGATCCTAAAAAATCTTATATCCAACAGTACAAAGTCCAAAATCAAGGGGGTTAGAGTTACACTTACAAGAAGCCGAATTATTGCACAAGTGATAGGAGATCACGTGGTCTAATATCCCGTCTCATTAACTCAGTTTTCAATGGGATTTTGCTTTGATTGAAATAGTGGGTGGCGAGCATGCTTAGATGTAGTGGTTGTCGGGTTATGTTGTTTGAGTGGTGTATGGTGGTTAAATTAGAGGGATGAGAAGGGAAGGGAGGGTGTTTGATGATATAGTTTTTCGAATCCGTTTTTAATAAATTCAGGAATTGTGTGATAAAAATAAAGAAAGGCGTGACACACAACAAATGCTTCATCATGCAGGCAGAAAATCCTTTGCCATACTTGAGGATGAAGAGGTTAAATACAAAATATTTGAAATTTTCGATTTGAATATCAACTTAGTAAGAAATATATTTACTCATTTGTGTACGTTTTCTATTGTTGTCAGATGAAAAAGACAGGAGTTCGTCCATCTCGTATTAGGATGTTTGAGCTTGCTTATACAAGCAAAGATGTATCATATTCAGATGTATCCACTCAAAGAAAGGCGGTCAGTATTATTTTCAATTTAAATTGTTGGTATCCATTACCATTTATATTTCATATTCACTATATAAATGTCTCTCTAAATGTAGGAAGAGATTAAAAATCTTATTGTGCAACAAGAGGAGGGATTAAACTCCTTAGATGATGACCACATTTTTACTCAAGTATTCGGGCCAGACAGACCTGGACGTGTACGTTGTAGGGGACATGGGATCACGCCAACATCTGAAAACGGTACGAGTAGTTGCTTTGGATCTCAAGCTATAGAAAAAGCAAGGCGAGAGATTGAGATTGCAAGGAAAGAGGCTGCGGAAGCAAAACAAGAGTTGGCAGACTACAAGATAGTGGCAGCACAAGACAAGATAGTGGCAGCACAAGAGTTGGCAGACTACAAAAAAGTGGCCAGTGATGAAATGAATAAAATGAAGGAGGATATGGCCATAATGATGCAAGCAGTGAGGAGACTAACTGATCAAAACAATGGATCTGGTGGATCTGAGGCACATTAGCGGTGAGTTTTTAAAGTGATAATAAATAAGATGTGTTTTGTATGCCATCAGTGATAATAGTTGTTTCCTTATTTGATCCTTGTCCACAGGTTTGAAGTGGCTGCCGATGTGCTATACTTGGATGTATATATATCTGAATGTGGTATATGTTATTTGGATCAGTCTTGTTGTTATAGAAGAATGTAGTATATATTCTTTGTAACTGTTTTACCTATAAATATATGAAAGGGTTATGTTCATTGCGTTGCTATTTTATTGTTATATTTTTCTTACATGCTGGTTAAGAAGTCATATGCTTCAATTGTAAGTATGATCAGTAGACATTTAATATTTCCTGTTGGCACTACCACTACTCCTGCACCTGAAGCACTTGCTCCTAGTAATAACAATGCTACTGAGAGCTCCCATCCAGAAGAAGGTAGTTTTCTTTTCATATCACCTTTATATGTGTATGCTAATTGGTAATTAAAGTATTGTTGTAAATGTCATTTTAACCGAAGTTGTAATCTTTGTATACAGATGAAGAAGATAGCATTTCTCTATGAGTGGTTGTGGTGGTACACATTCAATCAGCTAAGTTCTGTCTGAAATCTCTTTTAGGCATTTTTGTTTTGTTTTGTCTTGTTTTTTCTTTTTAAGCTCTTTTTACTGAATCGGTAAGTCTGTAATACGACTTTCTTTTTCTATCAAATCAAAACTACAACATTGTGTTATACTCATCTAATTGCAATATTGTTTTATATAAGGAGTTGGTTAAGTACTATATTTTACTGGTATAAAAAATAGCATACTGTAGTTTCTGGGTGAATATTCTCACATGCATATCTCTTGAAATTTTTTGTTTCTTAGTATGACTTGAAGAGTTGAGACATGTCTTAAATAAGGTATCAACATTTGAGATTTTTGTTGGTGTTTTTTTTGCATGCAAATGAGATTGATCCAGTATGCAATCCGACCCTAATGTGTCTATTTCCTTAACATTTGGATGTTGATCATTTTCAGAGAAGGTTGTACAAGCAGAGTGGAGGAGGTGAACATTTTGCAAAGAGACGTCTTGAAGGTAATTCTAGCTAATTTTCTGCAGTCTTCTCGTTGCGTTTCGGTGTAAATTTCTGTTGTGAAATCTGAAACCTGGAGCTTGTATTTGGGGTGTTCTGAAATCACTGAGGCTTTACTGTGTTGTGGTTTGTTCTTTGGCTTCATAGAATGCCATATCTTATATTGTCTTCATTTTCTCCTTTTTGCTTGTTCTTCGAGGAGATGGCATTTTTTCGAACCAAGTATCCTAGTTTTTTGTTGGTAACATTGCTTATCCTGATTATTGATGATGCATTTTATGGGGTAGAAAAAGGCAACATCCACAAATGAAATTGCTTGATTGTATCTTCACCACTGGTGGACATGTCAGCCATAATTTCTTGTAGGACAATGCACCGTGGTGTGAAAAGCTCTCCCACAAGAATCAAAACTACTCTGTCGCTGCAATATTATATGGTTGACTGATCAGTGTTCATTCTAGTTGCAGAAAAAAGATAATCAGTTAATTGAAAATAATTGTATTAGACTGCGAGTTCATGTTTGCTTTGCAAAAATTGAAAATAATTGTATTCACTGTTTTGTACATCAGTTAATTGTTCTAAAGGGGCTAGCATGCCAGGACTTGTACCAGTAACAGGTTTTTGTGACAGGTTAACGTGCACCCATTGATGGACCTCATGAGTCGTGATACAACACGGTAAAAAACAGTGTCATGAATCCCAACCCTTTTGTAATCAATAGTTACGTCTACGGTGCAAATATTACGTAGTCTGTAGCAGCCATAATTTTCATATCAAGGGTGTGTTTAGTTCAAGAAGAGAAATATTGTGAAACAGTGAGAAAGGCCATGCTTAGTTTAATTTTTGGTTTTGCTTACTTTTTAAGATTAAAAATTATCTAATTGCATTTAGGTTTATAGTATTCATAAAAGCAAAATGTTGTAGGTTCTTGACATTTTGTTTATGGGAAAAAATGATTTTATTTTCTTCTTCAGTCATTTACATATGGATCTTGATCTATTGGGACACCTCGAAATCCAGTGTGTGCTTCTCATCGAAATACGTACAGTGGAATATAACAACATTAGTTTTCTTTGATGGAAAAATTATTAATGACCAAGCAATCAGGCCTCTTTGGTTATATGAAGTTTTTTCCCCGAGTGTGTCGTGCCAGTCCATAGAAAATTGTCCTTTGCATCTTATTCAAGTATGTATGTACATGTTGTATGCTGTGTTTCATCCATTCACTGTTTGCTGTGCAGAGATGTTTTGGAGCTCAAAGAAGCAATAAAAGTTAAAGATGGGGAAGCAGATGCTTATATTTCTGAAATTGAGGTGTGCAAGGATTTTAATTTGTGATTCCTCATTGTGATCTATATTTCTGGAAGTTAATAATGACTATAATTACGGTAGTTCTATTTATGCCTTTGTAGACCGTTGGTCAAGCATACGAAGACATGCAAACACAGAATCAGCATCTGGTGCAGATGGTTGCCAGCAGAGACGATTACAATATTAAGGTCTTCTCTCTTAACTTCCTTTTATTTACCTCATTCATTGTGCACTTGTATGGTTTATGTGACAACTCCCGGTTACATGTATACGTACATGTACTGCAGGTTGTTTCGGAAAGTGTAAAAGCAAAACAGATGCAAAACTTCCTCCTTCATGAGAAGCAAGAAATAGCAAAGCAACTTCAGCAAGTAAAGGCATCACATGAGTCCTTAAAATTGAAGATGGCACACAGTGAAGATCAGGTACAATATTTTTGTCTTCTACGAGTTTTACTGATTTCCTCTTGTTTTAACCAGTGATTGAGTTTTGCAGATGAAAACCTATCTGACTGAAGGCAGCAAAGCTTTATTGGATAACAAACGCCTCGCCCTAAACATAGAGAGTGCAAAATGGGAGTTGACAGATGCTGAGAAAGAGTTGAAATGGCTTAGGGGTGCTTTTGCTTCCTCTGAAAAAGAATATGAGCAAAACCAGCGGAATATGAGTGAGCTTGAAATAGAACTGGAAAATGAAAGGTGCAATCCATGCTTAGTTTAATTTTTGGTTTTGCTGACTTTTTAAGATTAAAAATAATTCTTTACAAGGAGGCTTTAAAGTATGTAATATGATGTCAATTGAAGATTATTAGCATGACATACAGAAAACTATGACTGTTTGATGATTAGCCCCATTGCGTTCATTTGTAATCTTGCATTGAAAATGTGTGCATTCATTAAAGCTTTAAATTCTTTTGTAGGGTGAGCTATCTGATGGGAAAGAAATCGCAGTCAAAAGACTTGATCGATATTCTGGGCAAGGGTTAGAAGAGCTGAAAACGGAGGTGGTTTTAGTTGCTAAACTTATGCACAGAAATCTCGTAAGGTTGTTGGGCCTCTGCATAGATGAAGCAGAAAAGTTACTTGTCTATGAATACCTTCCAAATGGAAGCTTAGACAAAATGTTGTTTGGTATTATCCATTTCTTTCATGTTTATTTCTATTTTTTTTAGCAATGATATATATAGTTCACTTAAAAGTCAAGAAATGTCCGACTTAACTCGTGCCTCGATGACTTAATTATACTTTTGTAGTAATTCAAGCATGTGACAGTGTCATATTATTGATCTTGAGGTTAATTTTGGTAATGCAGATCAGGACAAGTGTTCGCTGTTGGACTGGGACAAACGGCTTAATATCATCATTGGGATTGCTCGAGGATTATTATATCTTCATCAAGATTCTCAAATAAGAATCGTACATCGAGATCTAAAAGCCAGCAACATTCTATTAGATGAGGATATGAATGCTAAAATCTCAGACTTTGGATTGGCAAGGTATTTCTGTGAGAGTCAGGCTGAAGAAATATAAATCGAATAGCTGGTACCTAGTAAGTTGAATACTACAACTTGCCCTTTTCCATAGGCCTACTGCCTAGCTTGTTTCAGTTACTACTTTTTTCAATTATATTTTAGACTCTGTTCAGTATGGTCTTTCGGATATAGTGGCAATGCAATGTGTTATCAACTACGGGGGGTGTATTGTATATGGATTCTTATGGAATTGATAAATAATTTGAAAAGTCCACGGACTCTTTAAATTGTCCACAGACTCTTTAAATTGTCGACGGACTTCTACTCATTTCTTAAATCCATAGACTTTTGCTACAGACTTTCTAGAGATTTATGAAAATCCACGGACTTTGTATGAACGACTTTTACAGATTTCTAATTATTTGCAAGATAAAAAAGAAGTTGGTAAATAGTGATGAAACAAAAAAAACGTTCATAAAATAGAGATACATGTGCTAAAAAAACTGTTGTTATTTCTGACTTGCCAGATAACAAAGGACTATAGGTATTAAAATCCAATTACCATGGCAAATGTCATACTTTCCACAAGTTCCTATTTGGACCTTCAATTATAAAAGGCATACTTATAAAATCCAATTACTTCTTAAGATTGGGGGTTTTCATCTTCACCATGGTAGAAATCTCCAAAAAGCTATTAGGTATCCATCAAAGTAGAAGAAGCTTCAGGTGAATGATGGTGAGTTCATGTGATGCATCTCACGAGGTTATGGTTTCTCCATGTCAGATAAGTGTGAATTTTGTCCTCAAATTGATGTTTCGAATGTCATGCTCAAATGTCACTGGTAACTTAGGAAGGGCCACAGCATAAAGCAAAGTGAGTAGGGTACTTGGTGCAAACTCCAAAATAATCTCTTATGTTTCATTTTATTTATTTACTTTCCAAAGCGAAACAAGAGGTAAATATATACTAGAAAAAGGAGATAAAGAGAGCGAGTAATTCGCGAATGAGAGTAACTCCCGGAGGAAGAAATGAGCTACTCATCCATTTCCAAAGAAAACCAATCAAAGATAGAAAACCAATAAAAGATAAACGCATACGTCTCTCAACAGTTATAAAAAAAAATGCAAATTACCACACAGCATACAGAAAACGAACAAGAAAACATGGAAAACAATAATACAAAGGCCGTCAATTGACTCCTTGAAAACACAATGAGAAGAGCACAAAACACCCATAAAAATCGTTCTTTAGGAAGAATAGTTCAAATATCTTGTTGTTCTATAGAAAGGAAGAAGTTATCGAAGAATGCAAAGACGTCATTCTTTCATAAAAAATGAAAAACTAACTGTGACAATAGGTTCACAAACATCATCACCAATTTCATTATGTCATCATGATAAATCAAAGAATCCTTTTACCATACAGCAAAAAGATGTTACCATTATGATAGCATACGTTTAACACAACTTATAAACCCTAATAATTTAATTCAAACCCTAATCCAAAATCATCAATGATCAACTATGAACACTATGCAAAGATAGAAAAAGAATTGAGAAAAAACAAGAGGATGAAAACCAACCTCTTCACGGGTGGCACAAGGAAGAACTTTGAGAGACTTTTTTTTCACGTTGAAATCTTTGATATGGAGGCTGACAAACTATTGATCTTTGTTATTTATACTTAACACTACAAAGTCCATGAGAATCCATGAGTTTCCAAATCCATAAATATGAATGATATTTTGAATACCCTAAAACTTTTGTGGACTTTTTGAAATCCATATTGAATACCCCTGGACTTTGTGGATTTCAGAAAGACTTCTTAAAATCCTGATTGAATACCCCTAGACTTTTGTGGACTTTTTAAAATCCAAATTGAATACACTTGGATTTTCAGAATCCATGGAATTTATTAAATTGCCCACAAAATCCAGATACAATACACCCCCCTACGATAGAGATTTACAATAACTCGAAGGTTCACTACATACAGAACTTTCATAATCCAAGAGCTACAATTTTTTTTTTAATCGTGAACCCTCTTCAATTATTTGATACATGCCCGAAGGCTACAATACATACTATTCTTGTATGTTTTCTGTGTGTCAGATTTTTTGCCTGCGAAATCAAGTTATGGCTGTTTGATATCCTCTGCGACAAATCCCGAATCAACGCAGCGCAGCAACAGCAACAGCAACAGCAACAACAGCATCAGCAACAGCAACGCAGCGCAACAGCAGCAGCATCAACGGAGCGCAGCATCAGCAACAGCAACGCAGCGCAACAACAGCAGCAGCAAAAGGATACGCTCTGTTTTGCGAGAGCCCATCCAGTTCCGTTCCACAAATTCCCCCAGGTTAAACCATGACACTCTGTTTTGCAACAGAGTGCTCTGCCTACGCACAACATCTGCCCCTGACCGAAAAACAGTCCGCAAATAGGCAGCATTCAGACCTCAGTGGTGATTGGATATGCTTCTCTTGTTGCAGCATATGCGCAATCAGCTTTCTTCTTTGAGAACTGATTTTAGATTGTTTAAGTTCACATTTGTAGTTGTTATATTCTAGATGAAATGATGTTGAGCATTTGGTTGATTATTTGCAGGATGGGGAACAAATGAGAAGTTGATCATATCAATACTGGCTCACAGAAATGCAAAACAGCGCAAACTTATTCGAGAAACTTATGCTGGAATTTATGGAGAAGATCTCCTCAAGGCATTGCAAGAGGAACTTTCAAGTGATTTTGAGGTTGGTTAATTCGAAACTGCCATTTTTTTCCTTGATTGATGTGCAATTTTTTTACTAATTAAAGCTTGACATTTTGAACTTTAAAGTGTCTGCATATCTATTAACTTGACAATTTGTTCAGAGATTTGTGCTTTTGTGGACTTTGGATCCTGCTGAACGTGATGCTTACTTAGCTAATGAAGCTACAAAGAAGTGGACTGCTAGCAACCAGGTTCTGTTGGAAATAGCTTGCACAAGGTCTCCACATGATCTGTTGTTGGCTAGACAAGCCTATCATGCTCGCTTCAAGAGATCCCTTGAGGAAGATGTTGCTGCTCACACAACAAGGGACTTCCAAAAGGTAGAGTTTTACTTGTTTGATGACTCTATTCTTAACATGATGGTTATCCTCTCAATATTTTTTTTGTCGCAAATCTATTTCCTCCTTTACCAGAGGAAAGTTCAAAGCAATCCAAGTTCTCTTCCATTGGTATACGTTTCAAGGTAAATGAACTTTCCTCATATCAAAACACTAAATTATTGATAATAAGATCTTACAGGCTCTGTGTGATCATTGCATCATGAACCATATTGCAGCAACAACTTCAATCATTAATGGAAACTCTGAGCACGACAGAGCCCCATTACATCAGATGTTGCTGGAGTAGCACCGTCTGGCAAGGCGTATTCTTATCCTGGAAAAATGTTAGATGATGATGCTGTGCCTGCAAACACTTCTTCTGGTAGGTAAGGGTACTGTAATGAACATTTTTGAGTTTTTTTCCTTGACCATTTTATAAGGTTAACGCATCAAATATGAACTAATGGTAGGGTTGAGTTAACTTTTTATTCTGAGTTTAGTTAGATTTTCCCTTTTTGCAGTATCCTGAAGAGTGATCACCAAAGCAACGTGGACTATGCTTGGAATGAAGTAAGAGGAAAACTTTTCGGTGCACTTGATGTTGTTCAACATGACAAAAGTTTAAGACATAGAATGGATGAATATGAAAAATACAAGGATGTATAAGGATGCACTGCCTATATATGTTGCAGGTCTTAATATATGGTTCTTACTGTAGAAAATTATAGTGTGCTTTGAGTTTATTTGTTACTGAAGGAGATTTTAGTAGATGATATGAAATTACAAAATTTACAGTCTATTTTTTCCGTCCCAATGACAGGTTTTTATTTTTATTTTTATTGATTTTTTTTCTCGTATGTTAACATAACCGGCGCTTCCAAAGCGCCATTAAAATGTAGGTTTTTTTACAGATTTGTTAAGACAACCGGCGCTTCAAAAGCGTCGCAAAAAATATTGTAAAATATTATTTTTACATAACCCGCGCTTTTAAACCGCCACTAAAAGCTATAAATACGGCGTTTCCAGCCAAAAGGGAAATGTAATATCCATTTAATTAGCGGCGCTAATATAATCTTTGGCGGCGCTTTAAAAGCGCCGCAACTGATCTCTTTTAACCGGCGCTTTACAATAAGCGTCGTTAATCTTTTGGCGGCACGTACCTTTGCCGGCGCTTCTCGGCACTTCTCAAAATGTCGTTAATGCTCTAAACCAACATATGTTTAGCTTTACCGGCGCTTTGGGAAACGCCGCTTAAAAAAAATTTGTTGTAGTGCTACCATACCTTCCTCTACCAAGTTTCCATGGGAACTTTAAGCGTTATAAAATACAATCAAATAAAGATGCGAGAGTGTGACAAAACACCTACTTTAGATTGATCAAGATCGTTCTTGTTATGAGAATGCATGAAAGAAATGAAAATGAGAGGTGGGTGCTGAGAATCAAAACAAATTTTTTTTTGGTTAAAAGTGGGTTGATTATAACTGTTGACTTATCGTGCCACATACACAGCCACATTAGTGTGTACAATTTTTTTAGTAAGAAATTTGAGTCACAGTGGAACCACAACGTTTCTAGTATTAATCCGAGAAATTATTTTGAATAAAATTTAAATTAAAAGGGCAACGAGATTTTGGTGATAAAAAACAATTATCACTAACCTTGGAGAACCCACAAGTATTTTGTGGTAAAATCAGGATTCCTTTCACATGCTCTCTAAATTAACCTACAAAAAAGAGTAGAATCAATTCTCCCTCTCTCCGTTTCACACGAAAAGCTTCAAAAACTCTTTATCGCTCTCCGAATCTCTCTCGCACAATCTACTTCAAATCTCTCTCACACGATTTCAACATCTCAAGAAAGTGGAAGGTTTACATCCTTCTTTCTCTCTCTCACAGTTGAAGAACCATTCACTATTGGAGGTAGAAGTTCTTGATGAAGAGGATCTAGGGTTTTAAAGAAAATTTGGTGAAAGTCAAAATTCAAAGCAAAATTCAAGTTTCAGATAAGATTGAAACTGTGTTTCTTTGTTTATTCCATGATTCTATAATTAAACAGAGTTAAACAATGGTTTGCCACTGATTATAATATATTGAACTATAATAAATTATAATGATTCTATAATATATTGAACTAGTGTGTAGTATAGATTTGTACGGTAAGCACTGGTTTGGGAAGAAATAAGTGAAAATTCGGAGAAATCTAACGATATTTGTCAATGCATACTATAAAATGTAGGGTAACCATAACTTTTCAATGATTTTCATGCTATAGTACAACTAATTATAGAAATTGGGCCCTTCGTCAACTCATTATCAAAAATTGAACCGATGCTTATCATTGATTTGGGTGGTGGACACTGATTTTTTTATGAAATAAGAGAAAATTCAGAGAAATCTAAGGTTATTAGTCAATACATACCATAAAATTTATGGTAGGCACAGCTTTTAGATCACTTCAAATCTATAATATAACTTAGTATGAAATATTGAACCAGTGCCTACCATATATTAATATGGTAGGCCTTGGTCATTGAAGACAAATGAAAATTCGGAGAAATCTAAGGTTATCATCCATGCCTACCATAAAATTTATGGTAAGCACAACCTTTTAATGACTTCCTAGTCTATAATACAATTTAATACGAAAGATTGAACCAGTGCCTAACATACGTTTGGAGAATAGGCACTGGTTTTAAATCAACACAATGTCACCCAAAACTTTCTTCAAGTTATCTTTTAAAATGGCAACAGCAATACCCATGGGCTGGGGGAGCGGGCGGGGACTGCTGGTACAACACTCAATAATGCCTCGTGGCAGTCAGAAACAAGTATAAACAGCCAATCTGAAGTAAGAGATGACTTCAATTATTCCAGGAACCATACCCAGTTCTCCTCATTCTCAACATCTACTATAGGAAAGCAATAAGGATACAAACCTGAAAATATCAAAAAAAAGTGTCAATTGGATCAGAATTTGGCTATGCTTACCATGCTGAACACTATGGTAGGCGTACCTGTATGCACTCTGTATCGAAATTGTTTGTGCCTAGCGTACATAACAAACTCACTATTGTGCAAGCACAAACATATATGGATTATGAAAAATAAATTTATTAAAAAACAACATAAAAAATGATAAGAAAAAGATATGATAAAATCATTACCTCCATTACCATCCATTCCGGTAGTAGCCAACACGAACCCTTATATTTTCCTTTCAAAAACGTATCATTGAATAACAAGGGGAAACACCATTTGAACCCCATGACAATCACACAAAAATCAATAAACAGTCGTTTGAATTACTTTGTATTACTATCGCACTCCAAAACGATGTGGCTATTAGAGCTAGTAACCCTAAGCTCATCAAGATAAGAAACCAAATAATGGAATGATAGTGTCGAGTCCCTATGGTTCAGCACCAGCTTCCTTGCTCTGTTGGCAGCACAGTAGTCTACTTTAAATCCGTACTTTATTCTAAATCCACTAGCGATATCTTTCGGTTTCAAGGTCAGTTAGTCGACTACTTGGTTTTCAATAAGAGTAGACATCAACTTTGAAATGTAACGTCTTCATATTCCGATCTCTACAAGAAGTACCACAAGCATTAACAGGAACTAAATGGTGCCAACTCCACATTTCAATCCGACACAAACTTGCCAAACACAACCCTTAGCCTCCTTCCGTTAACAACCAACACAGATTTGTTTCTTAAAATTACTAATAAAGGTAGTCCAATAGCCTGTCTTAAGAGAGTGCTTTTGTGATTGTTCATGGAACCCTTTAGCTCCACCAACAAATGTCTGACCAACACAAGAGAAAGGTGAGGCCCATGAAGAAGACCGAAATAAGAGGATGGCTCTATTCGTGCACTCTGAAACTGAGGCAGATCCCACCGTGCTAGAGGCGCCTTGAAAATTTGTAATCTGAAGAAACGATTATGAAATATGTAATGCCACATGTACTTCAATGTGAGGTACTTTCTTCACTATGGCATACCAAACAACTACCTGGATCTCAAAATCATTATCAAGTCCCACTTTCTTCCCTTCGTGATATACACAGCTCAATTGCAAGTGGACACAATTCTGTCTACTTGCAACATATGTATTTCTTATACTCATCAACAAACAATCGACACCAAGACGAATATGACAGTAAAGATTGCAACGACAACAATAACAGCCATAACATCACTATCTATACCTACTTGAATAAAAAAATTCCAATTATTAAAACATAATCGAAGCTAATACACTAATGCCTACCATGAACAGTATGGTAGGCACAAGAAGTAAACAATTGATACATAAAGTGTACACCGTAAAGCAATATGGTATGCACACCACAACACAATCAATTGAGCAATGCAATGAATACAATTCATAAAAACTATGTTAGACACAACAAATTCACAAAGTACACACATTATAGACCTAAATTTCATCAATACCTATCATGGTAGGCACAACACAATATCAACTGACACAATATAAAATTGAATTTAATCAGTGCCTATCATGAACAATATGGTAGGCGCAATATAAAAAGAATTGATTTAATAATAAAAGCAAATATAACTGAAATTCATCAAATAAATAAAGATAAGAAAATAAAATAAAAAAAAAAAAAAAAAAAAAAAAAAAAAGCATAAAAAGAAATAACAACTAATCTATATTGTGAAGAGGATCAATAGCACGTGAATCTCAGCACGATTTGATCAAATCTTAAACGAAACTCATCGACTTCAAGATCTGACATGATTTGATAGCATATACACAACATCACAGATCAATTGGAAAACGAAAATTCTAGGGATCGAGGGAGGGAACGAGGGAAAGGGGCGAGGGATGGGTGAAAGCCACTCATCCGCCTCGAGATGAGCGACATTATGCATCTCGAAGTTGATGCTCTCATCTCGGAGCGAATGGGTGGTTACCACCCCTCCCTCGACCCCTAGCAAAGCTCATTGGAAAATAACGAAGGACAAAAGATCCTGTTACAAGTTCAATTGGAAGTAATAAGAAGATCTGAGAGCAAGAGAATATCATAACAGAAACTTCAATCAAATAAGAAAAAAATAAAGTCTCATTCACTCACAAGAGATAAACTACTTCAATGGCAAAAACTTTTTCCTTGATTTCAACTAAAAACCCATTTGATGACAACTCCATTAGAGCTCAAAATTTCATTTGCTTGCAAATTTGTCTAGCTTAGAGTCATTGATGTTGCGAAGATCAATTTGATTTTTAATTTTTATAATCAGATCAATTTGATTTGTTATAAAATAAAATAAAAAACAGCTTAATTAAGAGTTGGGTCAAACGGATCAAACCCGACATTCTTTCTGGGGGGATTCTAAATTACCACCCTGAATAGTAGAACTCCAATTCCAACAATGTAAAATATTTCTAGTTTCCTGTTTTCGATTCGCCAATTCAAATTACATTCTCTCGCTCTGGCGACCAGACCACACCAATCCTTGTTCCCCTTCTGGCTTTGAAATTGAGGTAATATCTCTTTTACACACTTCATTGATCCATCCATTATTATTGTCCTGTCTTGATTTTTAGGGTTTCTGTTTCTGGGTTTGCTTTTACGAAATTGCGTCATTGTTTTAGTTTCTGAATAGAATGCCACCTTATATTTCAGGGTTGCTTTTGCATTCTTTTCCGTTCAACTCAACACTAGTATTTATTGAATTGAGACAGAAACACTATATGAGATTTTGGTTGATTGTTGAACAGTCATGAACAACAACGCAAGAGGCTCAGGCTCAAATGGGTATGTTCAGACTAACAAATTCCTTGCGAAACCCAAGAGTGTCTCCGTGGATTCGCATAAGAAATTAGACTTCTGCGATGAGCGAATTGGTGGCATAAACAAGGCCAACAAAGACATTCTTGAGCATGAAAGAAAACGTCAGATTGAGCTCAAGCTTGTTGAACTTAAAGAAGAAAGGCTTAGTGAGATGGGATACACTCAAGATGAGATCACTCAGAAGCTTGAAGAAGCAAGGAGGAGGTCTTTCGTGGTAGCTAGGTTCCGGAGATTCCAACCCTGCAGAATCTCATCGTTTATCTTGTCAATCAAATTCTCTAGTGTTGTTTGAAATTTTGTGATTCTCCAAGCATCCATATTCATTTAAATAACAGACCCAAATTTCGGGGGTGGGGGGAGTAATGATTTTGAAAATAGAAAACCTGGTTGCAATTACAAATAGCCAGAATGATCGTCCAAACCCACTACTACAATATTAGCTTAGGTAACGCCACTTAGATAGCGCTTTTTTAAAGAGCTATCCAAGTGGGCACTAGGATAGCGCTTATTTGTCTTTAAAAAAAAAAAACGCTACAATAGCGCTTTTAATTTTTTTTTTCAGTTAAGCGCTATCTTAGTTATGTCTTAGATAGCGCTTTAAAAAACGCTATGAGAAAAAACGTTACCAAAGCTACCATAGCGCTTTTAAAGTGCTTGCATAGCGCTTCGGAAGCGCTATGCTACTTACATTTAGGATAGCGCTTTGATCTTGATCAAATATCAAATTAAATCTCATTTTTTCAGATCTTGATACGATCGGACGGTTAAGATCACAAGCCCTAATATAAAACCTAAATCTCGTTTTTTTGGTTTTGCTATTGCCTTATGTTTCAAACACACAGAGAGGCTGAGGAGGCGAGGCGATGAGGTGACGAACCAGAGGAGGAGAGGCGATGAGGCGACGAACCGAGGAAGGAGGCGAGGAACCGAGGAAGGAGGCGACTCAGGCGAGGAACCAGAGGAGCAGATTTTTGGTGTTATTTCAACAGATTTTTGGGGCTGTTTCTAGCTGAGTTTGTGGGGTTATTTCAGCTGGTTTAGATGGTTGATTCGGCTGTGTTTAGTGGCTATTTTCAGCTAATTTAAGTCTGTTTCAGCTGGGTTAAACTCAAACAAAATTTCCAGAAACTCAGCTATCTCGAAAGCTTTGGAGATCACGCGTGGAATCTCTAAAGCTTTGGAGACAAAGATTCCGTCTGTCCTTCCTTTCTTTCTTCCAGTTCCAGAAACTTCTGTGAACTCTTGTTGGTAATGGTCGACAATATCTCCTGGCCCTCTTCGTTTAAATTAAACCCTAAAAATTTGAAACCTATAGCTGCAAATCACTTCATTTTATTTATTTCCTGTTTTGATACTAAGTGACGAGGTTAATTATGTTTTGTAATCTGTTTTCTTTCTCTTTTTTATTGTGTAATTGACGTGTTACAAATTATTCTGAAAAAGAAGAAAATGATTGAATCGAATTCAATCCCTTTCAACTGAAAGTGAAGGCATCTAACTTCTCCTTTGGGGATCAAAATGCTCCTCTTTTTGGTCGATCTGGACTAAAACTATTTGTTGTTTTCCATAATAAAGTTGTTTTTCTGCTATTTTCTTCATCTTCTTATTGTCTTCATCTGATAGTGTTTTTTTCTGTATTATGTGGTGTTTATTTACCTATAAGCTTATGCATTGTTGTGATGTTGGTCAGAGTCTGGAAAATTGATCACATGGGGTACAACTGATGACATGGGCCAAAGCTATGTGACTGCTGGAAAGCATGGGGTAGTGTGGTGTCTTGTGATTCTCCAATTCATTTGATTTCTACATATTAGTTATGAATTAATCTCAAATTAAAATGTCTCCCTTGTTCATATGTCAAGGAAATTCCTGAGCCTTTCCCTCTACCAAATGAAGTTTCTATTGTGAGGGCTGCAGCAGGTTGGGCGCATTGTGTTTCAGTCACAGGTGCATCTCATTTTCAGTTGCAAGTGTTGGTATTTGTTATTCGGTTTAGAATGATGTGTTGAATTAATCTGATTTGTGAATTTTAGATATTGGGGAGGTATATACATGGGGTTGGAAAGAAGTTGATTAAGAGCATTCTTAACCCAAATCCTCTTGATGTAAGCAATTAAGGATCAATTTTTCTTCTTGTTGAATCAATGCTAAATAGGCCTATTTGATTGTGTAATGAGGGTTTTTGTATTGATGTAGTATCTCATTTTTGTTTTCTATGGCAGAGGATAACAATTCCAGAAATATTAGAAAATGAATGGTTTAAGAAGGGGTATAAGCCCCCACAATTTGAAAAGGCAAAAGATGTGAACCTCGACGACATTGATGCTGTGTTTAATGATTGTGAAGTAAGATGTTCAAACTTCAGTTATGGAGCCCAACCCTTTAAATAAGTCTGGTTTAAATTTGCGGGTAATAAACTTGACATTCTTTTGCAGGAGTATCTTGTCACAGAAAAACAAGAAAAACCTGTTTCGATTCGCCTTTGAGCTTATTTAACCTTGGAAGCTTGGTTGAGAAGGACAGGGTACGTTTTACAATGGCATAGTTCAAACTATCAATTTCTAATAGAGTTTTCTCTTAACAATAAGCTTGGAGGCTTCAAATACTTCTTGAAAATAATACTTTTATTTCAAAATACAAATGGCATAGTATTTAAGCTGAAAAGCTGCAAATAAGCATATCAGGCAGTGGTTCTTTTGAGATTGCTTCAGCTAAAAGATTTGCAGGAAGCCAAATTAAATTTTTTTGTTAGTTATTTAAATTAAGGGGATATACACTGTCCTTGACAGTACAAGTACATGCCAACAACAATCTCATTGATTTTTCAATAGATAAAAGAGGTGTGTCTTTAAATAGGGGTAAAAAGTGTTTCTTTCATATTTTTTATTTTTTTTCTTAAGCATCATTAAATTTCTTCGTGCTTCACTCAATGTATTTGAGATATAAAATGGCACTTTCTTCAATCTTATTGAATTTCTAATTTACAGGCTAGTACCGTGAAGCGAGAAACACGTTTCACTTCTCAACATCCTGCAAAAGAGATAGTAACTAAAATTGAGGAAACGGCTAAACCCCTTGGTTTTAATGTGCGAAACAAAATTATAAGGTAGAATTTTTGTTATCCTTGTTTTTAATTTGGTTCGTTATTTTTTCACCCATTTATAGTTACATTGTAACAATTGTGTACAATTCCTGTTGGTTATGTAACTGTATTCTCTGTTTTGGAATTTTCATAGATGAAGTTGCAAGGTGACAATGCTGGAAGGAAGGGCCATCTTTCTGTAGCCACTGAGGTATTTAGTCATCTCTCTGCTTGATATCTTTTGTTCGATCTCGATACGTTTTGACGAAACCAAAACTCATGCTTTTCTCAATCCGTGTTTTTGTTTTCTCAATTCAATCATAGATTTACTGCTCATCTTGTGGACAGTACAAACCAAGTTGGTCACTTTCAAAAGGTACTAAGATCTTAAGCAGTGACTTCAAAGAAAAATGAACTGTCTCTAGCAGCTTAGAGTTCTTGAAGTAAGTTTGTAATTTAACACATTTGATGATGTTTTGTTGTGCAACTTGTTTGCTAGGTGCTAGCATCCATCGGTAACTTCTGCATATGTTCAATAGCAGTGGGGATTGTATTGGAGGTGGTGATAATGTACGCTGTGCAGAAACGCAAGTACAGAGATGGTATCGATAACATGTTGGTGCTTCTAATTGGTGGGATTCCAATTGCCATGCCAATAGTGTTGTCAGTGACCATGGCTATCGGGTCTCACAGATTGTCAGAGCAAGGTGCCATCACCAAGCGTATGACTGCAATTGAAGAAATGGCTGGTATGGATGTCCATTCGGAATCTGCTCTGTTAGTTTGTAGGCACGAGAAGGAATCACAGAGGTACACTTCCTACCCTTCAACCACAAATTCACATCTTCAGACTTCAACCACATAGGGAGTTATTGTCTACTGGCCGTTATGTTTTGGCTGTGTTATATTCTAACAGTTTGAGCTTTTAGATTAATTGGCTGTTTCATACATGCATGTAACATTAGAAGTGTTTGTAATTTGTAGATCATCGAGCTATGCAACCTAAACGCAGATATGAAGAACAAAGTCATTTGGTGAGTATAAATGATGTTTCATGCCATTGAATATATCTGTATTCTCCATTAAAACTGACAATTTATCCATCCATTGTGTTAAGGTGGCTACATTGATAGTTGTTTATGCAATTGGGACTTTGCAAGGATCCAAGGCATAGGGTGGGGATGGGCAGGAGTGATTTGGTTATACAGCATCATCTTCTACTTCCCTCTTGATGTCCTCAAGTTCTTGATCCGTTACAGTTTGAGTGGCAAAGCTTGGGATACCGTGATTGAGAATAATTTTGTATCTTTATTGAATTTTGTATGAATGCTTAAATTATATTTTGAATGAATGAGAAACAGTTAGTTATCATGTTGTGTCTTTATTGATTGATTGAACGTTGTCATTATTATATTAAATATTATATTTAGCCTAGAAAATCGGTATCGGAAAAATAGAAAAAACAAATCAAATAACTTAGATAGCGTTCAAATAAGCGCTATCTAAGTTTAACATATATACTACAATAGCGCTTCTTTTAGCGCTATCTAAGAACAATCTAATTACTTTCATAGCGCTTATTTACGCGCTATCTTAGCAGATAAACAAATCTAATTTAAAAAATTCATTTAAATTAAATAGCGCATAAAAAAGCGCTATTCAAGCTAATTTAAAAAAAAAAATTAGCGCTTACATAGCGCTTTAGAAGGCGCTATTGAAGTTAATTAAAAAAAAAAATCAACGTTTAGATAGCGCTTTTTAAAGTGCTATCTAAGCGAAACGCTATTCAAGTACGCGCCTTGCATAACGCTTTTTTGAGCGCTATCTAAACTACCATAGCGGTAGCTTAGATAGCGCTATCTAAGCCTATTTTTAAGCGCTATGCAAGCCTATATTTGTAGTAGTGACCATTGAAACTATCTTATTGGACGTTGAACTAATACCATAGTTTGTGCAGTGTTCTAAAAATCGTTAGGCGCTGGGCGGGCAGCGAGCTGGTGCCTAGCGCCCAGGGGCTTAGGCGGGTGCCTAGGCGGTCTTAGGTTTTGTATTATTACTTTAATAATTTACAAAAGTTAAGCATAATACATTATCAATTACATCCAATTTAATGCCAGTATATATATGCAAAATTTAAAAACATGAAAAATTACCAATAGTGAACAAAATTTATTAAAACTCAAATGACTGAAGTTGGTCATGATGGGTACTTTATATAAATTTGAATGTGTACTCTTTTATTTTTCTTCAAATTGCATAAATAACCTCAGTTATATTTGATAAAATCTACATTAGTAAAATTGGTACCAACAGATCATTCGAGAATTCCATTAAGTAATCATCATTTGCTACATTTAGACATATACTGAATAAAAAATAATTAAATAGTTTATTATTAAAAAGTAGGAAATAAAATAAAATAAGAACACAATTAGCAATATTAAAAATTTTAAAAAAATTAAAAAAAAAATAAAAATCGCCCAGACCGCCTAGAGTCCGCCTAGGCCGCCTAGACCCCGCCTAGGCCGCCCAGACCCGCCTAGACCCGCCCAGACAGCCCGCCCAGCCATTTAATCTGGGCGGTTTTCCACCTTCAAGCGCCTAGGCGGCCGCCTAGACCGATTTTTAGAACATTGAGTTTGTGCCAAGTAATTCTTCCTTACTGCATTGTTTTTTTTTTTTTTTTAAATTAAACCTCCAGTAGGGAGGGGCAGTTATGGGATGCCAGACATTTATTACTTGAGAAAAAATCTCTTACACTTGTCGGGGATACATGACGACTTTACCCGAGAAAAGGAAACCAATTGAAAATACATCATGAAAACCAAAAATAAGAAACTCTCCTAACTCATAAGCCTTAGCAAACCTTGTTGCATACCAAACAAAACTTGAAGAACCTTGCAAACTTACAACTTCTTGCAAGAAACAACTTTCAGATTTGCAACTTGCTAGCACACCCCACACAAGCAGCGAATTAGCCCAAAATAAAAAAAGCTTCTTGCAAGACATGCAACCTCAATTTGCAACTTGCGAACCAAGTCCTGCGAGCACAAAATAGCATGTACCAGCCATGTTCCAAGAGTCCCAAGTCAGCAGCAAATACACAACCAAAACCCAGCGCACATTCCACAAGCCCAGCCTTTGCAGCAAGCAAACGGTCCCCGCACCGCACTAGTAATATGATACAGAGAACACCAACTCTGTCTAGTCCGTTTCCAATACCACCCCGTTGTCCAGATCCTCGACACACGGCTCTGCAAACAACATTTTGTTGCTCCGCAACCTCGGCGCTACGATTCAGGGCATGTGCCATGCATACTAGACAGCACCCAGCACCTCGACACAGCAAGCCACATCCTCGGCAATCTACTTCGTTCAGCACCCATCTCAGCATCAGATGCGCGAAACTTGCGCCCAAACTGCCTGTATAACACGCACTGCATGCAGTCCAGGCCCCATCACAGTCCGCAGGAAACCATCATTCTGGCCATCATTCCAGTCTGCAATTTCACCCTGTTCTGCAGTTTCACCCTGTTCCAAAAAAAAAAACAGGGGACACTCTGTTTTACAACAGAGAGCCCTGCCATCACGTTGCTCCATAAATTTGCTTTGCCCATCATTGCTACGCCTAGTCTTCCCCATGACGTATATAAGCCGTATGACAACGGTCAAGCACTAATAAGCCTGCCATTCTCCTAGGGAGATCATTGGCAACAAAAAAGACCATCTTATGATCTCGTTGTGCTCGACTTGCTAAAGCATCCACCACCGCGTTGACTTCTCTATAAATATGGGAGCAATTTAACGTCAAATGATCCGCCAACTGCTTGATTTCTTTTAAAATATTCTCCAAATGCCACGAAATTTTAAAATTGCCCTTAAACCACCCACAAACAATTTTCGAGTCCGTCTGAACAAACACCTGCTTAAAACCCAACGAGAGACAGAGACGGAGGCCCTCAGCTAGAGCCATAATTTTTGCTTTATTACTAGAGCCTGCACCAAAAAACATTTGCTTCCCCACAACACAAAGACCCCTAGAGTCTCTAATAATCACACCTCCAGCAGCCATGTTCTTACGGGAAGACCCATCCACATTAAGAGCAACAAAATCTAGGGGAGGAGGGTGCCAAAAAGTAATTCGACTAAGCTTTCTCAAAACTGGAATCTCTTGTATCCCCAAAGCCCATAATGGAGCTTTATGCCAACTGACTTGCTTAGGAGTTATAAAATTGTTAGCTAAATGCAAATTGCGCCGAATATTCAGAATCACAAAAGCAGGATTAGGAACGGCATTTTCATATACACATTTGCACTGTTGTTTCCATATTTCCTATAAATGACCATTGGAGTGAGAAGTGATAACACACCTGCTTGTGAGCTCATTTTTGCTCGCCTGAACCAAATGACAAGGGTCGTGGAGATTTCAGCCGATTTTCTGACATACACATAAAAAATCAACTCAAAATGGCGCCATACCTGCATCGCCAGTTCTCCATCCAAAAACAAATGATTCAGAGATTCTCGTTGTGGTGTGGAACAACATCTACATCTAGAGGCCAGACTAAATCCGCACCTGTATAACTCCCCATCCACTGGAACCCCTCTATGGAGTAATTTCCACACCAAAACGGAGATTCTGGAAGGAAGAATGTCATGCCAAATCAGTTTATAAAGGCCATTAACCGTCCCTTTCCTCCGTAGCAAACCATAGGCCGACTGAAGAGAAAAAATCCCATTTTGGTTCGGAGCCCATATACATTCATCCTCTTCAAATTCCTCGCCATATAATCTATCAGCAAAAAGTCTCCTTGCTAGAGGTCTGATCTCTGGATTAACGAATCCAAAGTTGGTTGAAATCACCTCATTTACCGAAGGCCACACACCTTGAACAACCAAAGCCGTCGATCTTCTGAATGATGCTACCGTATTCCAATTTTCCTAAAAAAAACTGATATTTCCCTTACTAACGCGCCAAAGCTAGTTGCTCAGAATAAGGGACTTGCCAATTATGATTTCTTTGAAAAACGGGGAAGACCCAATTTTCACCAACTGACCATTCAAAGCCACCCCATGCACCTAGTATTTACTTATTATGAAACTAGCCCAAAGAGAATCCGAAGTGAGTAGGCGCCAAAGTGCCTTGAGGCGAAAAGCCCTCATCACCACCAACAAGTCTCTCACACCCAGACCTTTTTTCGTCCTGTGGAAAGCAAATATTAGACCATGAGACCCATTTTTTCTTCAGTCTTTCTTCACAATCCCCCCAGAAGAAGTCTGCCAACAAACTATTGATCCGAGATAGAACTTTCATAGGAACACACATGGTACTGAGGATATAAATTGGAATCGAACTCAAAACATGTTTAATCAAAATTAAACGACCTCTCGGGGATAACAATTTCGCCTTCCATCCCTGAATCCGCGATTGGATTTTAGATCAAATCTTCAAAATATGAAATTTTAACTCTTCCTTGAAAAATTGGCCCTCCCAAATATTTCAAATGAGCAGGTCGGAACAGGAATTCTGTGTAGGTTTTGAATCCTACAATTTTCTCTGCAGTTGCCCTGTCATCCAAAATAAAAGAGCTTTTGCTCGCATTTGTTTTCTGTCCCGAAGACTAGCAATAACTGTTAAAAAACTCCATGCATCCCAGAATAGAAGACTTTCTGCCATTTAAGAAAATGAGGGTATCATCTGCATATAGAACATGCCCTGGGAGTATAAAAGTAACCAATTTTACCTCTTGCAAAAGCCTCTTTTAGTCCCCTACTCAACACTTCAGATGCAATAATAAACAAAAATGGAGACAAAGTGTCGCCTTGCCTTAAACCCCTAGTAGATCTAAAAAATCCTTTATAGACTCCTTGAAGCAACACTGAAAATCCACAAGAAGCGATACAATTGGACATGATGTGACAAAATCTACCATTAAAGCCAAATTTTGTAAGCACCGCCAACAAAAAGTTCCATTCCATTCTGTCGTAGGCTTTCTCCATGTCAATTTTCAAAGCCACATTACCGCCGAAAACCTTCCAGTTAATGACCCTAATCAATTCCTGTGTAAGGCCAATATTCTCACCAATAAACCTTCCTTTAACAAAAGCCCCCTGCTTCGGAGAGATAAGAACGCCAAAAGATCTGCCAATCTAGTACATAGGATTTTACTGAAAATCTTATAAATCACGTTGCATAAACTGATAGGGCGAAATTCAGAAAAGGAACCTGGATTCTCAGTTTTAGGAATCAAAGCCAAGAAATTAGCCGAGAAAGAAGCTTTCATCGCCTCCCCCTGAAAAATTGAATAGCAGCCTCCCAAATATCCTAACTCGGAATCTCCCAACAAGACTGAAAAAATCCAGCAATAAATCCATCCGGACCCGGAGCACTATTCTTTGGGATATCAAAAACAACCTTTTTCACTTCCTCCAAAGAAGGACGTTTGACCAAGATGTCACAATGGCCTGAACTCACCAATTTCGGGATACAATTCCACAACTCTGCCTCCATCGTACATAAACCTTGGGAAGACAACAAATTGGCAAAGAAATCAGTGGCATTAAAAAGAATCTCCCCAGGGTCCGAAATAGTCCTTCCGCATGGTAAATTAATCTGAGTTATAGCCCTCCATTTTGTTTAGACTTGGTAGAGGCGAAAAAATATTTGGTGCAGGCATCCCCCTCCTTAAACTCTTTTTCACCAGATTTTTTTAATCCAGTAAAGCTTGTAGCACCCCGTAATTTTTGTACTTACTAAATTTTTTTTTTTTATTTGTGTGATTGTCTTCATTAAGTTATGGGCATACGTATGAGCTATTTGTTTGTCCATGTGATGTGTAGGTTGTTTATTTAAGAATTAATTTCCTACTTACCTTCTTCTACCGAATCTCGGGACGAGATTCTTTTGAGTTGTATATATTGTAATACCCGCCTAATTAAATAAATATAAAAATTTCTTATTTATTAATTGTGGCGTATATTGTAATCTCATTTATTGGGAAAAAGATTTTTTGTTTGCCATTACTAAATAGAATAAAAATGTGGGGGTAGTTTATAAATTGGTGTTATTGTTCTTTTGGGCTTGGGCTAATTTTTTTATATTTTAGACTTGAGCTAGGTCTTAATTGAATTTGATATTGATTAGGGTTTTACTTTGTGATAGAAGGTGGGTGTATTCGAAAGTTCGGTGGGGGCGAATAGCCACCCACCTTATAAAGAGTAACCCTATTTCTTCATTCTTTCTTTTCTTTTCTCCTTCATTCTCTTTTCTTCTTCGATGGCTGGCAATAAGAGAAAGCAAAGGAAGACCAACAAGCCCTCCTCAATAAAGAAACGCAAACTCGTCACCAAACCCAAGCAGCGCACATTAGCACTTCAAAATGTTTTCTTGTTTGTTGTCTGTCTCTTCGACCTCTTTCTCACCCTGTTGAGTTTAAAAAAAAAACCATAAAAACCCTAACTTTGCTCACCTCGAATGGCATATAAACCCTAAAAAAAACCTTGTCTGAATCTCTTCTCCAATGGCGTCGTCAAAGAAGAGTTGGTCGCGAAGAGAGCTGATGGAGCGGTGGACAGAAATCGATGAAATCGAAGAGACAGCTTGGTCTAATCCCTCCAAGATTCAATAGCTGAAGGAGGAATGGTTTTTTGATGCGTTCAATTTTTTGATATGCTTACCAAAGGAGAAACCCAACTTGGCTCTTCGGGTTTCTCACTTAGGGTTCTTGTTCCTAGGGTTTCCATTGAAGTGAGTTCTCCGCTGGATTTCAAAACATTGGAAGATCATATTGTGGTGAATCTAGCTCTGCTGCTTCCGGTTAATCATCATCCAACTTGAGCATTGGTTCGGTTTTGGATGAGGGTTCTCACGGAGAGAATGGGAATTTGGATCCCCTTTCGGTAGAATCTGCTTTGTCATATTTCATTCAATTTGAGGGTGGTGTTGCGACAAAGGACAGTTGATGTGGCGATTAGAATGGTGAGTTTCTTCATCCCCTTCACCTTTACAGTGAGTTTTCTTTCCCAAATTTCTTTGATTCTATTGTGTTTGGGTTTTGTTTAGATTCAGATTCGATAATCGAAATCTAAGTAATTTTGCAATCAACTGTCTATTATTCATGAGGTCGCTTTGGTTCAATTACATTGCAAGAAAGAAAGGGAAGAATTGATTGATTATGTCTTCTCTGTAATAGATAAGAGGCTGGTTATTTATTTGTGTTGTTAAAACACTAGTGGCAAGCGTGTTCGGTAATACTGATGTGGTTTCTTCATATACGTAAGAACACCATTTCAGCAGAAGTCATTCATTGAAAATTGAAAGAATCTTGTGGGTCTTCCAATATGCAGCATGATTATTTGTTCTTGAATAATTCAAAAAAAAAAAATTGGCAACTGTAACTTGAGCTGCAAAACTTATCATTTGGTGATTTAGACCTTAGAATTTGTTTTTCAATCATGGTGTTGGTAGTGAAGCAAACAGTTGGTGCATCACTAATGAAAGCTAATGTGATATTCGTTCACCATGTCCATTATCATGTTTTCTCTTCTCACATGATTATATGTATGTATATTGTTTTTGAATTTACAAAATTTTTATTAGTGATTTGGGTGACTTCGACACTTTAGGATAATGTGGTTGCGAGTGTTGATGAAATAAATTGGGGTTTTTCAGGTCATCATCATCATTAAAAAAGCATGTGATTGAGTAGGGTTTGTGTAAGACTAAGGAGCATCCGAGTGTTATCATGAAGAAAATTTGGGCAAATTGTATCTCATACGTTAGATCAGATGTTACCACATTTAGGTAGTAGGTGTATGTGCGTTTTGGATTGTCAAATCCCATCGGGTTGAAATTAAAATTCATCATATGTGTCCATATGGTTTATTAAAGTTGGTTTTCAAAGTGTTGTGCCACTATCAGAAATATTTTATCGTTAATTGTCAAAGGTTATAGATACATTGCTCATTTGTTTGATGAAATTCCTTAATGAAATAGAAGATGGATTTGGGGAAGTTTTACAAGAATGAAATGAGTCATTTTGTTTAGTTCCTAATGTATCTCATTGTCATATGCTCTTTTGATCATGACCTGGAAGATATTATCTTTGGAGTATTTATTTGGACCTAGTTACATAGCTGGCGAGATTGATCCCAATTGTATAACATAAAATAGAAGAAAATTTTCTAGTAATATATATTGGTTGGAATTTAACTGAGCACTTGTTTCAGTTTGAGTATTTGTATTGTTATGTGAATTGGTGTGCATATTGTTTTTCATATGATGCAAAGAGATGAGATATGTGAACTGGCAATGTGTCAAATATTACTTGTTCCCCAAAATAATGGTGGAAACTTTGATTGATTTATTTATGGTTGACAAAGCGTCACCATAAAGGAGTTTTGATGATTTATTTATTTTTATGCTCTTTACCACAACTCAGAAAAAAAATGTGAAAAGAAAGAAATTGTTTGTATACAGACTTGCTTGTATACGTGTGATATGATTATGGGTATGCAGACTTGCTTGCATATCGGTGCACTGTTCCATGTGTGTTCGGTTGTACATGTAGATTTAGGAAGAATGTTTGCCATGGATCGAACTTCGGGTGAGATGACATGTTCCTCGAGGTGGCACCCCACTTGGAACATGTACGCTCCGAGTGGTTTCGAAGGCAAGGGAGGCACACTTGGGTGAGGTGTGTTCGGCATAGGAGGAGAGTACGATTGTGAAAAAGTAGCGAGATTTCTTTTTGTGTATGTGCGTAATTACCTTAAAGGAAGAAACTAAATGCTCATTCAACCATTGAATGAGAACTACATGTCTTCCTAAAGGTAGAAAAATGTGTTGTTTAATATTTCAATAATAATCTAATATAATTATGAAATGTATTGTTGTTGCATTTATGAGGATTGATAAGTCATAAATTTTATTTATTAGTAATAAATAATGCATATTTATTTATTAGGATGATAACACTTTCACCTCATGGAGGAACTTCCTGGTGTGGTTGTTTATTGTTTTGTTTATTTTGATGTTGTCATGTGCGGATTTATTGATTTTGGAATGAAGATTTCTCACACCAGCTTTATTGCTGACTCGAGTGAGCTTTTGCTTCTTGGGTACATTTCTTTTGGAATGTAGCCGAGTAGTCTTTCAGGTTTAGAGATTTTGAGCTGCATTACTGGAGTTTCGCTAGTGAGCTAGCCATGCCAGTCTTCTCCGGGTTAGATTTTTATTTGTTTTAGTACTCTAGATCATTTTTAGTTGTTGCTGCTATTTGTTTCTGTTGCTATTGAATTCTCACGTCCCGAGTTTTGGGGGAAACGGATAATCCTACATGGATTTTTGGGATTTTCGTTTCCTTCGAAAATCGGGGCGTGACAAAGCTCCTCCTGTTTTAGAGCTAATCTGTACACAGCCTGACAGCGATTTAAATTGCAACAAGCATTAGTATCCTAGTGGGCATCAACATTAAAACCATTATTATTTCCATTAGCAAATCCTGCCAACAAAATAGTTTCTCATTGTTGCATTTCGTCCTCTAGAGCGCGGATCCTACTGAACACATTCCCAAATACCATCCGGTTCCACTGTATGAGAGCGCGACGGAGCAATTTAAGTTCGGCATCCACTCTATCAATGAGTCTGGGGAAAGCCATATCCATCAACCAGATTCCCTTAACCAGATCAAGAAACTCCGGATGAGTAGTCCACATGTCCAAGAATCTAAAAGGTACAAAACCAATCCTTGGTTGAGAGGGCATGGATGCCAGTAGAGGAGAATGATCAGAAAATGTACGGCTAAGATGTTCAACTTTAGGATTAGCCAAAACTGACAGCCAGGCCGAATTGACAAAATTTCGGTCAAGTCTAGCCCAAATGCGCTCGCTTCCTCGCCTATTATTACACCAGGTGAGTCGATTACCTGAATACCCACAATCAATTAATCCACATATTTCTATACAATCGGAGAAATGAGCCATGCTAGCTAGGGAAGGTGCAATCCCCCCAACTTGTTCCCCCGAGTTTAGATAAGTATTAAAGTCCCCACCGACCATCCAAGGAGAATCGTTTTGAGCCGCAAAAGTAACCATATTGGACCATAATTCCTTTCTTTCATCCACAGAGCATTTAGCATAAACAAAAGAAATGAAAAAAACTCTGGAGGAAGAATCTGTTACCTGGCAGTGAATAATCTGGTCCGACATGTCCACCACCGAGAAAACAAGAGACGTATCCCACATAATCCAAATCTTGCCACCAACCCTGTCATTAGAAGCAAAACCGCCAAGCTTAATTTTGTTCCCAACCTCCATGTATCTACTAGCATCAATCATAGGCTCCGCAATCATAAGAATTCTGACATTGTGTTCCACAACCAACTTTTGTAACCTCCTTCTAGTGGCCCTATTACCAACGCCGCGAGCATTCCAAAACATAAAGTTTTCAATCATCTTAAACGCGGGAGGAATACAAACCCTTCTTAGTCTTACGCCGAGTTCCCGAAAGAACCGCAACTTTGACGTTTTTCTTACGCTCCGCATTAGATAGTGCCCCAATTCTAAGTCCTTGATAGCTTGTGTGCCCGACCCAATGTCCGAATCCGACTCCGCCTCATCACTGTCTGTGGCACTTTCAAGTGTATTAACATTCATTTTTTTCTTCTTTTTCCGCAAAGAAACGCCTACCTTCAAAAATTTGCTAATGTTTTCCGGCAACGTGCGAGCATTCAACAACCCTGCCTGGAACTTCTGCTGATCTGTTTCAGCACATATTTCCTGGATCGAAGCATGTGGATCCTGTAATTCGGCCTTGCCTTCCTGTAATTCGGCCCTGCCTTCTTGTTCATACTTGGGAAGCACTTTTCATTATGGACCTTTTGTTTTTTTGGAGAACTGAATGCAGTCCCAATTATGGATATTTGAAGTTATGAATGGCCAACTGTGGTAGATGCTATCCAATTCAATTCTGAGAGCTACCATACTTGTAAATGTCCCTGCATTTTGTGTTCCTTGTAGTATTTTGGTTCTTATAAGATGGCATGCCTGCTTGATTTGTTGGTGAGATCTTCCGATAGCTGTGATGTCCACTATATGTAGTATGTACAGTAGGATCTTAGCATAGACTAACACGGAGTTGGCAACTATATGTTTGTAGATATTGATGGTTGTAGTGGCTACTCAGTTGCAAGAGAAGAATCTAAAAAATTGTTCCATTATACTATAGCTGTCAACATTGCCAATCATTTTAGTTATTTAAAGATTTGAGATTTTGGCTCAAGATAGGCTGATATCCCAACATAGGCTGTTAGTTCTCGATTATTGTCTTAAGAGTAGGGGTCATATTGCTATAGAACATGTTCGACCGAGAATTAAGTGGTGGACCCTACAGGGAGATGTGTGCCAAAGATTTAGAAAGAGGATTTTGGGTGACCAGTCAGTTTCAGAGAGTGGGGAAAATCTAGAACCAAATGATAGGACTAGTAGCGCGGATCTTTTTGAACATTTGGCAAACCGAATAAGAAGATGTGCGAAGGAAGAGTTAGGACAGGCCAAAAGAGGAGGTTTTTATGGTAAGGAGACATGGTGGTGGAACGCGGATGTGCAACAAACCATTGCGGAAAAGAAAAGATGCTTTAAGGCGTGGCAAAAAGATAGGTACCTAGAGTCTTATGAGCTTTATAAGCAGGCTAAGAAGTTGAGTAGTAGAGCAGTAGGGGAAGCTAAGAAGAGAGCGTATGATGCTCTTTATAATAGGATAGGTACGAAGGAAGGGGAAAAGGATATTTTCAAAATAGCGAAGGCTCGAGAACGAAAAACTAGGGACTTGAGTCATGTTAAGTGTGTTAAGCATGAGGATGGAAGAGTCTTAATACATGATAAAGCTATTTTAGATAGATGGAAATATTACTTTTGGAACCTACTCAATGGAACACATGTAGGGGAGTTAAACTTGGAGGGGTATGCTTCACAGGAAGGGAGAGATCGCGTGTTCCATCGCAGAGTTAGTGCCACAGAAGTGAGAGAAACTTTAAAAAGAATGAAGACAGAGAAGCCCGTTGGACCGGATGATATACCTATTGAAGCATGGAAATGTCTGGGAGAAGTTGGGATTCAATGGCTAACTAAGCTCTTTAATAGGATTTTGGAAACTAGAAAAATGCCAAATTCATGGAGGCATAGCATTGTGGTACCAATTTATAAGAACAAAGGGATATCCAGAATTGCTCGAACTATAGAGGGATAAAGCTTATGAGTCATACGATGAAACTTTGGGAGAGGGTTATAGAACAAAGACTTAGGTGTTTAACCACGATTTCGGAGAATCAATTTGGATTTATGCCAGGTAGGTCTACTACGGAGGCCATCTTCCTGCTTAGGCAAACTATAGAAAAATACCGAGAGGCACGTAAGAGTTTGCATATGGTTTTTATTGATCTGAGAAAGCATATGATAGGGTCCCCAGGGAGTTAATGTGGTGGGTGCTTGAAAGGAAGAAAATGTCTCAATGTTATGTCGATATCATTAAGGATATGTATGAAGGGGTTGTAATGAGTGTCCGCTCAGTAGGTGGGATGTCTAGTGAATTTCCAGTGTTGGTAGGACTACATCAAGGGTCGGCGTTAAGTCCATATCTTTTTGCTTTGATCATGGATGAGTTGACGAGACATCTGCAAGAAGATGTACCTTGGTGCATGTTATTTGCAGATGATATTGTCTTAATGGATGAGACTAGTGCAGGTTTAAGTCAGAAATTAGTTAAGTGGCGGGAGGCTTTAGAGAGTAAATGTTTTAGAATTAGCCGTTCGAAGACGGAGTATCTAGTGTGCAACTTTGGGTGTGAACCAAGAGGGAGAAGTAATGCAATTGAGATCGAAAGTGTCGAGGTCCCAGAGTGTGAGGCTTTTCGATATCTAGGATCTATAATTCAAGAGAATGGGGCTATTGGAGCAGATGTAGACCACAGGATTAAAGCTGGTTGGTTGAAATGGCGAATGGCGTCAGGAGTATTATGCGATAGAAGGATGCCTGCAAGGCTAAAAGAGAAATGCTATAAGACAATTGTTCGACCAGCCATGCTATATGGTTCAGAATGTTGGGCCACTACGGGACAACATACGCATAGGATGGCAGTAGCAGAAATGTGTATGTTAAGGTGGATGTGTGGCAAAACTCGTAAGGATAAAATTAGAAATGAAAGAATTCAGAAATACTTAGGTGTAGCGCCCATAGAGGAAAAAATTAGAGAAAGACGTTTAACTTGGTTTGGTCATGTGCGGAGGCGGCCAAGCATGGCGCCAATTAGAAAATGTTTAAATTGGCAAGTTAATGGAGGGTGTAGACGAAGGGGACGACCGTTGAAAACTTGGATAAAGACGGTGAATAAAGATATCATTGAGCTTGGATTAGGTGAGGAACTGTGGGAAGATCGCATTGCTTGGAGGACCAAAATCCATGTAACCGACCCCGAAAATCTCAGAAATGGACTTTGATGATGATGATGATGTCATTGCTAAACTTACTTGCTGCTGTTAAGGCTTTCAGATACACAAACACGAAAGGAGAAACAGATGGAGATATTGAAAGACGCGTTTCAGAGATGAGCAATGGTTATTAAACCTTTCAAATTAACTTGAGGACTGATTGGAACTAGAGCCAAAAGACAATAGTGTTTTGACTGTACACCAACTCTGAAGTCGGTGTGAGAAGGGTTGTGGATCTCTCTAATGCTCTTGATCATATCTGATATACTATTGTTGTAATGTTGAGAGACAGTCTAATTTACATATTTCTTCTTATTTCCTTCCTTAGTTTACCAGTGTTTCCAAGTTTTTTTATCCTTGGTCGAGATATTGTTAGTTGGGGCTGGGGTGTATTACGGGTGAAATTGTTTTTTCATGTTAAAAAGGCATTTTACTTGCCTTAAATTAAAGGAGATTCGTACAAGTCTCATTAGAAATGTTTTCACTTGTTGCGAGTCTACTCGAGAGGTACTAAAAACATCTTACTGGGCAAGCTGAAAAGTTAAATTTAATCTAGGTTGTAATTTTGTGCTTGATAACAGGTTGCCATAACAAGGATTGTGATTTCATTTGAGGTTATTTTAGTTCCTCAATTTTTAGAAATATTTTAGTTTATGTAGTAATTTTAAAGTTCACAATACAAATTATGCATTTTAAACTCTTACATATATATAAGTGTCATCCAAACTAGATATTAAGTAAGAATTCTTCACATAACAAAATTTTTTTAATACTAAAAAGTTAGTTAAAATATATGGTGATTGAAACTCGCTTACTGAGAAATAATTAATAATAATAATAAGTTGTATATTGCAAAATAAGAAATATTTGATAAAACTAAAAGCTAGTTAAAATATATGGTGATTGAAAGTCAGCTTACTGAGAATAATAATAATAATAATAATAATAATAATAATAATAATAATAATAAGTTGTATATTGCAAAATAAGAAATATTTGATAAAATTTCGACATAATATGAGCAATCGTGTTCCTTGGCCCATAGCTTATAATTTTTCGAAATTCTTCCTGACTTGGGAAACCAGCGAGGTTGCTGCCTGGGAGGGGGCAAAAATACACTTTTGCCCCTCCCCCCTCTTTAACAGGATTGAGGGGGGCTCCTGCGCACAGTGGGCAGGATGAGCTCCTGCGCAGGCGTCTCAGTCGTTGGATCAGAATCCAACGGCTCAGATCATATGGATTTGAAATCTAGATTTTATTTTTTTAAAAAAATTCCCGCCAAAAACCTCTCTCCTCCTATATGATCTGACGCCTGCGCAAGAGCTCATCATGCCCACTGTGCGCAGGAGCCCCCCTCAATCCTCTTTAACAACCTTTTTGAAAAGGGTGTTTAAAGAGGGGGGAGGGCAAAAATACATTTTTACCCCCGTCAAACAGCAAACCAGGCAGGGGGACCCAGGCCCTATAGAATTACTCTATAATTTTAGAGTCCAAACCACTCTAAAGGGTAGATGCGATGTATTGCATATCCAAAATGTCATCATGTGGTTGTGGTTTTCTTATTTATTTAATATTTTAAGAAAATTTATTGCATGTCAACTAGTATCCATTGGACCATGTCTATTAAGAGTCATATAGGATGGCTCCACAATTACTTAATTGAGGGATGTAAAGAGATACATCCCTTGAAATTTCAATCAACACGAGAGGGTATTCCTAACTGGATGGAGTGATCGTCAAAGAAAAGATATAGAAAATATTAGCCAGGTAGGTTACAATGTCATATCCTGTTTTTGAGCACGTGGCAATGTTGGATGAGGCAAAATGAAGTATTTCGTTGGGCAACGACTACCTTGCACCACCAATTCCTCTCTCTCCCACCACCAAAGAAATTTTTTTTTAAACTTTCTCACACCATCAATAAATACCTTAAAACCTCATAAATTCAAAGGGCTCAAACGAAAAAATCGCATTCAAACGGCTCTCTCCCTCCTTCAATCTTCACACTCCCTGCTGCGGTTCGTCCCACACTCCGCGACCAACTTCTCATCTTCGCAAGGTTGCATCTTCCTCCTCTTTCCTATCTTTCCTCTTCGCATTGGCCCTAAAATCGTGCTCCTCTTCCCTTTCTCGTCCTCTGCATCCTCCTCTTTCCTATCTCTCCCTCTTCCTTTGCATTTCACTAAAGTTCACATTGGAAGACCTAGTTCACTTTATTAGATGAAAATGAAAGGGTTTAGTGAAGTTGATGATGTTAGAAATGAAGATTTTAAAGGTTTTCATGAGGATGAAGAAGAAGATCAATCTAAATAGCAAGGACAATAATCCTTTTCAATTGAGGTAATTTGCCAAAAAAAAATTCATTTAATTTGCATGTAAATTTTATTTATTTTGTATTTTTTCAAAATAAGTAATTGATTATTATATGATGCATTGATGCATAGGCATTTATAATGGATGTAATAAATATGGAGATGCCTTTTAACGATCTTGAAAGCCAAAGAACGAACCATTTAGAGGTAACCATCATTTTATTGTTAAGTAAATTAAAATTTGATGATAATTTTGTTATGAAACTAATTATAAATTGAATCATTATGCAGAAAGTTGGTGATAATGTTGACAATAACAATGAAGAAAGATCATTGGTACTGGTAGTCGATGTAGTCATTTATTTGTTACGGACGAGATATGTAAGTTTTTTTTTATTTTTTTTCGTTTTCACCATTTTTCATTGTTATAAATATGTTGTTATTAATAAGTTATAAATTTTTTTAAGTATTCTCATCAATGTCTACACTGATAAGTTGGGTCCAAGGGATCGATAGGGATAATAACATGGTCATTATTATCACTAAATCAGAACTGGCTAATCAAAAAATGAAGGGAATAATCCATTTTGGTTGTGAAATTGGAGGGAAACCTAATAAAATGTTAAAGAATCTTATTTAATCCAGCAGTACAAAGAAATGTGGGTGCAAATTTGAGTTGAGAGGGGTCCCACTGGAGAATGACCATTGGAGATTGCAAATGAGATGTGGAACCCACAATCATCCTAGATCAGAGTCACTTGTTGGTCATTCGTTTGCAAGAAAATTGAACGCAGAAGAGATTTTTATGTGAAGGATATGGCGAAGGCCGGTGTGATCCCTCAGAACATCTTGTCTCGGCTAAAAGAGAAGTCGCCGAATAATACCTCGACTCTGAAGAATATTTACAATCTAGTGTGTCAGCTAAAGGTACTAGAACAAAAAGGCAAGACGGCTTTACAACATACTCTAGAGTTGTTGAGGGAACACAAATACTTAGAGTGACATTTTGTTGATCAGGGGAATAGAGTCACAAATATTTTTTGGGCGCATCCTAAATCTATTCAGTTGGCAAAGTGTTTTCCACAAGTAATGTTTATGGATTGAACGTATAAAACAAACCGTTATAGGATTCCACTGTTTGAGATTGTTGGTGTGACGTCGACTAGGAAGACCTTCAACATTGCATTATGTTTCATGTGTTCAGAGAAGGAAGAATCTTATGTTTGGGCATTGGAGAAGCTTGCATGAAATTTTGAGCCAGAAAACCTGCCAAGCGTGTTTGTGACTGATAGAGAACTGGCTTTAATCAAGGCTAGTGAGCGAGTTTTCCCCAAGGCAAGGAGATTATTGTGCACATGGCACATCAATAAAAATGTCGAGAAAATTTGTAAGAGGCACTTTGAGGACAATGACTGGTGGGCCGACTTTGTAGATTCATTTTTAGAATTGTATAGATCAAGTTCAAAAGATAAATGGAACAAGGCCACAGTTGAGTTTGATAGAATATTGACAAAATACCCTAAGTGTTTGGAATATCTCAAGTTAGTTTGGTATCCCCATATGGAGTACTTTGTATATGCATGGACAGATAAATCTATGCATTTTGGACAACGCACAACAGGTCAAGTTGAAGGTGCACACTCGAAGTTGAAGCACTCGTTGAAAAGCTCCCCAATGAACATTCCTTAATGTCTGAAAAAAGATACATGAAATGATCAAAGTCCAACTGATTGAGATAGAGTCGTCATTCCAGTATAGTCTGACGAAGGTGAAGGCTGAACATAACTTCACTCTATTTTTCTTACTTCATGAGTCGGTAGCGTGCAAGGCAATTGATTTGATAAATGCAGAAATTTTGAGGTGTGAAAGTGTGGGGTTGACCCTATAAAGTGTGGTTGTGTGCTTCAAACGACGCACGGATTACCTTGTGCTCGTGAACTTACAGGTTATCTAACTCCCACAGGGCAAATTTCAGTACGCACCGTAAACAAATATTGGTTGCAGCTTGGCACAATACCTATTCGTGAATGTGGCGATGTAATTATAGACCCAGTGTTCGACGCCCTTATGAATAGGTTTAATGAGTCAAGTCTTGATCAGAAGTTGGTCATGAAGAGGAAGCTTATCGAGTTAACTTCTCCGGGTAATAGTGTCATGGTTAAACCATTAGCACTTTTGACTAGAAATGGAAGACCGGAAAAGAAGAAGTTGGCTAAGCACGAGAAGTCCACTAAAAGGGATCCCTTGGGTCACGAATACGCCATGACACAAGAAGAAATGAAAGGCAAGAGTAAGAAAGTGGCAATCAAAAAGGAGAAGCCAATAATTCATAACAATAGATTGATGAGGCAGATTTCGTCTTGCATACGAGATTGTTTTTACTACGTTGTCAATGTCCCAGGCGACAAAAACCGTGGCTTCTGATGCATTACCAAGTTCCTTCAGTATGATGACGAAAACGGTTGGAAACAAGTGCCGAAAGAGCTACTGATGGAGCTTGAGTGTAATGCAGCGTTGTGGCTTGCAATGTGGCACGAGAAAGGGGTAAAGGTTGTGAAGGATGCTTTGGTAATTTCAAAAAACAAGGTGCAAATAGATAGGGAAAGTTGGTTTATGGATTTCGATATGTTAGAGCTTGCAGCAACCGGTTACCAGTGCTTATTTGTTTGTTATGAGAACCAAATCACGACTTGTTTTTCCTATGTTTACCCAACACCACATTTTGACTCAGGACGCGTATGTTTCATGGCACACTTGGCTCAAAGCAATCACTATATCGTCCTTCATATGCAACCGAACCAACCCTTTGCCCCCTATAGTACCAACCTGGACGTGTCAAATGTTTCCTTCGGCCCATTTGTTGAAGAGTAGTTTCGAGGTCTAACTCGGTATTGGTGCGATGATGTTTAACAAGTTTAATGAAAAGAATAAGAATAACTCAAAGAAGTCGACCGAGGTGGTGACCATAAGCTGATGCACATGTTGTATATTGCTAACCATTGTTGTTATGAAAAGCTGCAAATGACAAATGAAAATGAAAGTCGAAGCATTGTTTGGTTAGACAAGTCACCGTTTCGTTTTTGTCAACGGAAGACTTGTATGCTTCGAGAATTTGTTAATATATTATATGGAATTTCACTCATATTAGTTTGATATTTTGTTTATGTATGATGCGATAATGTGACTTTGCAAAATTAGTAAAAAAAATCAGATAAAAAAGGTGGACATGACCGTAAAACATGCGACAAGTATGCTCAATCTAAGCCCATGGAACTTTCACATCGAGGTTTTAGGTCAAAAACATTAGAAAACTAAGTTTTAAATTGAATTACCTTGAAAAACTTTGAAATTTTCTGTTATCAGAAAAAATGCAAAGTGCGCAAAAAAATCAAAAAACTCACAGGACAGAATGCGAAAAAGTTGGTATACTTCGCAACCCCCACTGTGCAGCATGTTGGATTCTTTGCAGCCCAAAATGCAAAGAGTAAAAAAAAATTGAAAAAAAAATTGTGTTCGCAGCAGGCACTTTGACCAACCCTAGATATGTCGCAGCAGCCATTGCAAAGAAACCAAGATATTTTGCAGCATATGTTGCGACAAATTCTGGGTTCTACGCCGTGGCAAATGCGAACAGTAAAAAAAATTGAAAGCCAAAGTTGAGTTCACAGCAGGCACTTCGACCAAACCATGATAATTCTTAGCACGCACTGCGACCAAACCAGGAAATTTCGATGCACGTCATGCGGCTAAACATGGTTTCTGCGAGGTGCCAAATGCGAACAATACAAATTTTTTTAAAAAAAATGTTTTGTTCGCAATCCTAAATGCGATGTATCCCGGTTAGTTTGCATTGTCCATTGCGAATAGTACCAAATCCTGAATTGTTTTTGAAATTTTGTTATTAAACTTGGTTTTAAACTTAAGAAAATGGCCTAGAAAAATCATGTCCTTGATTTATCAAACTCATGATAGATTTCATGATTTTCTTATGCTTCTTCTTCTTTTATCTTTTTATTCGTCAGTTATACATTTTTGCGATAAAAAAATTTACAACTCAAGTTTGTTTAAATCAAAATAATGACATTGGGGACCCAAAATGAAAGAGTTAGGTCATGGTGGTCCTAATTTTTAAGGGGCATTTTTGTTTGGTGTAAATATTCAACCAAACATATAGCCCCTTGAACTATCCTTTTCTTTCTTTTTGCCACCAGAAGAATATAGCTGAAAATTTGTCATGTTCCTAAGTTTAAAATTCAGAAGTGACATATGGTACTTGTTCGATTGAGTGTTTGATTGGGGTACTTGAGTGTTGCAGTTTGAGAAGTAACAAGCTTTGAATAAAAATATAAATATTTAGTTTACAAAATTCCTCCACCACCATGACCACATAAAATCCTTGAATAGAACAAAATTAACCGAACAAAATAAAATGTTTATCGCCTCCGAACATAGAATCTTGGTTCATGCTTCGACTTGGTTCGACGCTCACTTCCTCCACCGCCAATTTCACCACTGTCAACACCAGTGCGAACGTCAGGTTCTTCTTCTGTTTGTTCCATGGTAACGAGCGAAGACATTTCATCTAGCAAATCTTGTATTCTATTTTGCCGGCTAAGCAAAATTAACTTATCAACATTCGCCCCTTCTTCAATGGAGGCGTTGATCAATTCACAGGCATGAGCAATAGCAATTTCCTGCAGTGAATGCAAACCATGTAAATATTTTAAAATATGTAAAGGTAAAATGTTTGTACATACCCTTTTATCTGAAATAAACAAATGTCTTCTTAAGGAAAAACTTCTCCTCTTGTTCAGTGGTTGTACAAAGGGATGGGAAATGTGGTGAAACAAGTTCATTTAATCCACCACACAGTCCCATGGAAGCTTCGCGTTGGCACCTTGTTGGTTAAGTGGCACGACATTATACTACCACCTTCGAGCGAACGAAGCCAACACCTCATACTGGACGAAATAGTGTTTGTCGAATCGAACTCTGTTCTTCCTTTTGGCTTGGATTGGAAGGACTGGGATGAATTGTACATTTCCCATTTGTCTCATAACTCTATCGAGTTGATAGGGTTCTTCTATATCGAGGCACAACAGACATCCCGTGAACCATGTGATGCCATGAAGGGGAGTGTTTCTCTTGAACTCCACGTAAAGGTCCCAAAGTACTTGCGAATTATAATAATTGGGCTATTAATATATGATACATACAAAAATATTATTTAACTTAAAGATGCATTTTTACCTCTTTAGGAGACAAGTCATCGAGAAGCTCCCTAAGAGTGGTGATTTGTTCGTCCAAAACCCCTGTAATTTGTGGGGGTTCCCACTTAGCTTTGGTGGAGAGTCTAGCATACCACAACTACTTTGCATTACCCCATAGTCCAAAGTGGTCATATATCCATGCCTATAAAAGAAAACAACATAATCGAAGATTATGAAATATTATATATTATGAGGGTAACTAAATTTTTTTGTTTTCGAAACATACCTCCAAAAGAGGCAAATATCCAACAATTTGCCTCGTTCCCTCTCTGCTAGCGTCGCCCAACTAACAAAACAAGAATGCCAAACCTGCTACGCCCCATGCACACTTGTTAACATCAGCCACCTCCATCAACATCTTAAAATATTCAATATGAACATTTGTTCCACTTTTATTAGCAAATAAAGTCATACCCAGAAGAAAAAAAAAACAACAAGTAGCCCCTACACACTTGTTGTTTCCTTTCAAAAAAATCAGCGTCCGTAGCTTGTCTACAACAGTGGTCCTGAATAAGCCTCATTTCCACAGATTTGTCATGCTTCTTAACATGAGAATTTGTTTCTTTATTTTTAATCCCCAAACCATCCACCAATAATGCAACACATTCATCTACCGTCACTGCAGTAGCCGTTTTAACCGACTTACCAAGAATCGACAAATGAGTAATACGGTAGACATCGTCCAGGGTGATGGTCCTCTCTACAAAAGGTAAGTGGAAAGTGTTGGTCTCAAGTTGCCAACGCTCTGCGAAAGCACAAATTGTCACATTATCAAGATGTACCCTATGATATTTAACCAAGGGATACAGACCACTATTGTAGATCATTCTATTTACATCCTTCGACTCTTTTTTCAAATCCCAATCGATGAAGTTCCTATATTGATGTAGACACCGCAATGTGCCTCATTCCTAAATACAAGAAATATATACATTAAGTAATTCAATATCCAAATATATATAAATAACGCGCTTATATAATTTAACCAACTAAAAATATTGACTTACCGGCTCACTATCCCAAATGGCGCGACAAATATGGTCATGGTAATCGACTAATGTGAAATAATCCACATGACCACCGAGATAAGAATCTTGTCTAGATTCTTCTTTTTCGTTACCCTTCTCCCCTGCTTCCTTTTATTCTCGTGCTTCCTCCTCATCCCCTACTTCCTCTAACTCTTCATCTTGATGTCCAACACCTGCACCACTCAAAGCTCTTTGCCCTTGTGATTGGGCTTGTACTTTGCGATACAACTACTTGTTTGTATGCTTTCTGAGGATCTATTTGAATCTCCATATGCTCATTTTTCACCTTCCTCCTTACTTCTTTGTCCATACTTGTTCATTTCTTAATTTTTGTCGTTCTTCTACCACTTCTTTACCCTTTTTTGCTCTCTATTTTCGAGCAAACACTGTCATGGGTCGTCTTCTACCCTTGTCACCTCCATCATCCTCACCAACAGAAGACATGATAAACCTTCAAATAAAAGAAAACAAATACTTCAAGACAATTTTTTTGTACAATATTCTATTAATTTTAAAGCAATACTATAGCCAATTTGGATGTAAACAATAATATATATCTCATTTCTCTATATTCTAATAAGAAAAATACAAATTTGGAGCCCTAAAAAAATACCAACATTATTATAGAAAAAGCATAAAGAATTATATTTTAAACATGAAAACAAATACACAAAAGCAAACAATGGATGTTTCACATACAATCCAAACAAAAATCTTAAACCCAAAGAAAAACTAACCGAAGAGTTTGAGTGCAAGAGAGAATCATTTTGCAACAGATTTTCGAACCAAACAAACTGTTTTTCAGCTTTTAGGTTTTGGAGACTTTTTGGGTTTAAGGGTTTCGATTTTGAAAGGGTTTTTGACAGATTTTCGAGGGAGATGAAGGAGATTTGCAAAGGATTTCAGTGTGGCCAAAGAGATTTGAAAGGAACTTGAATGTGGGAGAGATAGAAATTTTCAATTTGAATGGAGGGAGGGAGAAAAAAGGTTGAAAATGTTAGATTTTGATTTATGGTGTGAGAGAGTATGGTGGTGTGAGAAAGTAAGTAGGTGGTGTGGGAGAGTAGATTGGTGTGAGAGAGAGGAATTGGTTGTGCGACGTAGTCGTTGCCATTTCGTTTTTGTTGTTTTGAGGGTCAAATATTGGAGGACAATGATCAAAGAAATTATGTGTTTTACTTGCACAAGAATATTTACTACGGTGGTGTATAGTCATTTTTGGAGAAAGCACTATAGTTTTTTTTTTTTTTTGGGGTTCAAACACGAAGATGTTTAAAAAAATAAAAAAATAAAAAAAGTAAAAAAGTAAAAAAATATTAAAAATACAAATTACAAAGGAAATCATCCCTATATCAAAGAATGCCAAGATACCATGAAAGTGTCAAAAACCAAATCCCTAAACAGATTACAAGCCGAACCCATCCTCCACAACAATTCTCTAATCTCGATAAAGATAGAGTGCTCTGATCTGTTGAGCCCTTCAAATACCCTCCTATTTCTCTCTTTCCACACACACCACATGAGTACGTGAGGAACCCTACGCCATAACCACTCCGCCCGTCGGGGAGGATTAGCTTGGGACCACCAACTTAGCCAATCTAAAATAGAGCCTTGAAACAACAAACTCAAACCAAATTCTGACAAGAAACTGCTCCAAATGGATTTGGAGAATCTGCAGTGAAGCATCAAATGGTCCAGCGTCTCATTCATTTCATTACAAAACACACAAAGACTCCCTGTATGGATTCCTCTGTTCCTTAACCTATCTTTGGAGAAAGCACTATAGTAGTTCAGTGACGTAATAAATCTTCTACAATCACATTTCTCATGTACAATGTCATCCTTCATCACATATCGTCTCATAAATTTTCATCTCAATTACCATTTGTTAAGCATAAGTTTAGATGACGTTTGTTTTTTCTAAGAAGTAAGAATGTTTAGAATCTATGCTTGCCTTTGGAAAAATAAAGAATGTTAGAAGTTGTTAATAAACACTTTTAATTTGCTCACTGAAGTCAACTTAGAAGCAAAAACAAACTATCTGGATGTTGATCAAACTTCAATTAAGAAGTTTGCTTTTTAATACTTGATATAGTGAGCTGCTCTTACTATTAATTACAAATTGCACATACAAATCCTAATGAAGCATTGGCTTATTTCATATGCTAAAATAATCAGTGTTCCAAAAATCACTAGGCAATAGACAGGCGGCGAGCAGGGGAATTAACACCCAGAGGCTTAGGCGATTTTTTTTTGTGTATTATAAATTATTATTTATAAAAGTTATGCATAATAGTATGTAAATTACTTCCAATTCAACGCCAAGATATATATGCAAAATGCATTAAAAAATTAGTCTTAATTTTTTAATATTTTTCAAGCTGAAATAAAAATATTCAAAAACTTGCCCAGGCAGCCGCCTAGCCCTCCCACCCCGCTTGGACGGTTACCAACCGCCTAGGAGGATTTTTAGAACACTAAAAATAACTCATTTACATTACTTGATTTCTTAACACCCCCATGAGGAAATGAGTTAATCTCCATTGGTATTTTGTTTTTCACATATCAATGGTTTCCATTAGGATTTGCATGAGCAATTTAACGACAACTTAGTAATTTTACAATGATTTCCTATTACAACCAAACAGATGTAAACAAAAAGAATCAAATGTCTCAAAAAAGAAAACGAAAAGAAAAAGGAACTCTGCTCACAATTAATCTATTATTATAATTAACAACTCCATCCATTACAAAAAGAAAAAGAAAAAAACACTCAATCTGTGATTCTTAACCCAATAACCCAAACAGCAAAGTAGGAAATTTCAACAGATTTTGTCAACGGGTTAAGCAAACACATACGTTACTGAACAAAAAATCAAACAATGACATTAAATTTTCATCTACTATTGAATCTATGGTACAATACCTATTGCTTCAAGCCAATAGCATAATATGGGCATCTTCTTGATGATTTATCAACTATGCATTTCTTTTCAATCCAGTATATTTTTTTTATCATCTAAACTTGGCAGTTTTGGAATGGAGCACTCATCATAGGATCAACAATCAAGCCGGTAGCTGGGAAATTTTCAAATTCCGTTTTTGCAGTACAATATGTGAACTACATGCAGTAGAAGTTCTGATCTTAATCATTCCTATATCAAGAACTCTTTTCTCCGAACATCTCGTTATACTAGTTAATCCTAGTATCGGCACCGTTCGATTTAAAAGTTCAAAGATAGTTTTCTGTATTGATTATCTCTGTATTTCATTTCTGTCTTTGATTTCTGCATATCATCTGTTTTTCATCGCTTTGTCATCTATCTTATCTCTTGTTAGCAATCGTGGGTAGAAATTGGTATCAGAGCCATGTCTCAGTTTCTTCGGGGGGAAATAATTGGTGAGTCCTAGGTATCATTGGTCAATCGTTGATAACGTTGGTAAGCCGGTAATCTATGTTGGTCAACCGTTCAGAGCCTTGTGTAAGTCACCATTGAGTGCAATGGTTACGGGTTAGGTGGTCCCATAGAGGTGTTTCAGTTGAAGGTGGTCCGGATATAGTGTTCCCAATCCTCAAACCCAAGATTTCGAAGTATGTCTTTGCTTTCAAAATTTACCCTAGCTTCTCGCTCTAGGTCAAGACAAATTCCAGATGATGTGAATCATATGGAATGTACAATTTCAGAAGTAGAAAAGAATTTACAAAAATGGTCAATACCAGAAATTCCTTACAAAAACATTTACAATGTTTCCAAATCTCTGTTTTCTCAAAAAACAGAAGATCTGATTGACATGGTTGAACAAACCATATCTTTCGATGGATCTATGGGATCAAAACAATTATTTTCAAATCAAACTTTGGAATTCCTTCAAAGCAATGACTACAAATATATCATAATTGGATTGATTCAAATTGGGATAAAACCTCTTACAAAAACGGGGTTAGACACCTGTGCTCTTATCGCTCTTCGCGATTGTCGGCACAATAGGTTCGATGACTCGCTCTTAGGAATTGCAGAGTCAACCCTTGCAATGGGCCCAATCTATTTTAATTGTTACCCCAATTTCTCAGTATCTCTTACGGATCCACATGTCCTAGAGACACTGACCCTCAATATCCATACATCTGGATATGATATGCTTCTTGGATCAAAACCATTGGCTTTGATCTACAAATCACATACAAAGCCATGAAGACTCAGTTGAGTCCTAAGGCATTATTGGAGTCTGCAAAAAGGATATACAATCCTTTTCCAGGCAAACAAGGAAAAAACAAGTGTTATTGTCCCAAAGACAGTTCACTAGAACCAAATCACACTTTCAGTCACTTGGCAAGTTCCTACTGAACCTCGCAAACCTGTTCCAAGTTGTTTGAATCAAATCCTGACTCTTGAAGATGGAACGGTTGAGTTACAATTTTCTGAGTCCAGAAAGACAAGTTTTAAAACTGTCTGACTCAGGAAAAAGATCAGTATCTTCTTTCAAAACAGCACCCACACATATCCCAAGGACTCAGACACCTCCTAAGGTTCTCCCACACCTTGATCTTGCTAGTCTCACAGTTTCCTCAGATCCTGCAACCAATCTACAATCCTGAGTCACCTACTCAATCTGAGATGGAAGATTGTCCTCCCTCTCATCCTCAATTGTATGTGTTACAAACAGAATCCATTCTTTATCAATTAGGAAAACAATTCTATGCTTGCTGTGAAGAAATGAAACAGAACTTATCATTCTTAGAATGGTATTTTTCTGATTATCTTCCTAGCATAAATGTTATCAAAACTAATTCAAAACCTTGGCATACAACTGAGACAAACTCGATCAAAGAATCGATTTTGAAACCATTAGAGGAAATAACATTATCCACCCTTGGATGTGATGTTCTAGCATCACCTTTCAAAGATCCTCAGGTCACAAATACATTTGCAGGAATTGGTAGAGTTATTCAACAAAATAACTATACTAATTTATTGCTTCACGAGATTGGGGACAAATTGATCCAAGATCACATCCACCAAGATCAATTGGCTAGCACCCAATTGACCCATAAGCAATCTTTGCATGTTCCAAAACCAGTAGCGTATTTTGTACCTACTTCTGTGGAAAGAAATGTATTGACAACCCCAAATCAGCTGATTAAAGAAATTGATCTTAAGTTAGCTGCACTCAATCTAAATAATCCCAAAATAAATAGATTATCATCCAAAGAAATGTCTGAAAGTGATTTTGATCCTATGGCTGAATTGGATCATTTGAATTACATCCATTATGAGGTCAATCCTATTAAGTATGCTAAAACTTATGGGAAAAATCAAAATCCACTTCCTACCACTAGGAATTATTATCCAAGACCATCATTCCATGACATGCAATATGAAGAGAAACTTCTTCAAGTCTATGGGTCATTTTCTACCAGTAACCTCTATGCTTGGAATATAGATGGATTAACTGAAGAAAATATCATTGAGTTAACTCAGGAAATGGTTATGATGGATTCGGCTCATCGTAGTGAAGGCAAAAATGATAGGACTATTGCCTATCTTATCATTGTTGACTTTTCTGGGCTTCTCAAAGGATGGTGGGATAATTACCTAACAATTGCGGAACAACAATCAATCTTTAATTCAATTAAAGTTGATTTATTAGGCAACCCTATAAAAACAGAAACAGAAAGTTTATAGATCCCTGATTTAGTTCATACTCTAATATTTTGTATTCTGAAACATTTTATGGGTGACCCTAGTGAGTTCCAAAACAAATCTAAAGATTTGCTTATGATCCATAAATGTCCAACTTTGAGCCACTTCAGGTGGTACAAAGATATCTTCTTTAAAAAGGTTATGTTTCAGGTTGATGCCAATAACCCCTTTTGGAAGAGGAAATTCATTTCTGGTCTTCCGCCAATCTTTGCTGAAACTGTTAGAGAACGGTTACAAAACACTTATACGAATGAAATTCCATATGATCGCCTTACATTTGGCGATATTATCAGTTTCTTTAACAAATGTGCTCTGCATATTTGTAATGATCTCATATTAAAACACCAGCTTAAGAAACAGAATATCAATGGACCAAGAGAACTTGGTGATTTCTGTCAATAATATGGCTTTGATGATTTTAAGTTTCCTCATCAGAAGTCATCTCAATCCAAAGCCCATTATAGGTTTCACCCTGCTAGGCAATTTAAGTCCAAAAGACAATATGGACCTAAGCAACTGCAGCCCAAAGACTATAATCAGTATTATAGTCAGCCCAAGAAACATGGTACACACAAGCCCAAGCCTACCAAACTTTTCAAAAAATATCCAGCCCAAACCCATTCAAAGCCCATATGCTTTAAATGTGGTCGTCCTGGCCATTATGCAAATAACTGCAGAACGGCCCAAAAGATTCAAGAACTTCAGGCTTTTGTTATATGTTTCTACAAGTCCTTATGAATTTTGAGTCGGATACTTCAGATGAAGATTTTCAGATTTTTAATCAAAATTATTCTTCTGATTCTGATCAATCTGTACCAGAAGATAATGAGGGATGTGCAGAAGCATGCCATTGCCACAATATTCAAAGCATCAATATGCTTTCAAAGACAAAAGAATTCAATCTTCTTTTAGATTTTGTTGATCGTATTGGAGATCCTGAATTAAAAACAGAGTATCTTCAACACATCAAAACAAATCTAACAACAAAACCAACTCCAGAAGTCATTAATCCATTTTATGACCACAAACAAATTATTGACAGATTTAAAAGATCTTCTTCTTCTTCTATCCCTGTCAATATTTCTGATCTTCAGCAAGAAGTTAATCATATCAAAAAAATATTATGATTTTAAAACAAAATCATTCTCTCCTTGATCTCCGTATCAATGGATTGCAACAATCTTCTTTGATTGATATACCATCTTCTTCTGAACCATTTGTAGAAATTACTCCTCCTAAATTTCTTAATGAAATCAACCAAGTTACTCATCGGTGATGGTTTTGTCATATAAACCTTGTTATCAATAAAGAGATTACCATTCCATGTAAAGCTCTTATTGATTCAGGCACTGATCTTAAATGTGTTGCAAAAGGAATAATTCCTACTAAATATTTTGAATTAACAAAACAAAAATTGTATACTGCCACAAATTCTAGTTTGGCTATACAATACAAATTAACCAATGCTCACATATGCTAGGATAAAGTTTGTATCAAACAGGATTTCTTGCTTGTGCAAAACATGGCCCAGAAGATGATTCGAGGCACACCATTTTTTGTTGCAATCTATCCATCTTCTGTTACAACCTTAGGCATTAAAACCCAAATTCTTGGAACAGATGTTGAATTCCCTTTCATTTATAAACCTGAAATTATTGAGATTAACAATATCAAAAGAGATACTTGTTTCCTTAATTTCGTCACCCAAAAACAACAACATTTGCAATCTCTTAAAATAGAAATTGCATTCAGACGTATCGATGAACAAGTTCTTGATCCTAAACTCCAAACTCAAATTGTTCAATTCCAAGAACATTTGAAAAAGGATTTATGTTTTGAACTTCCCAATTCCTTTTGGCATCGTCGTCGTCATATTGTTAGACTCCCTTATGAGCATTCTTTCACAAATTCAATGATCCCCACTAAAGCTGGACCAATTCAATTGAATTTAGAGCTTATGGAACGTTGCAAGAAAGAAATCAAAGCCCTGCTTTCCATACAACTTATTAGGCATTCCAAATCCCCATGGAGTTGTGCAGCCTTTTATGTTAACAGAGCAGCAGAATTAGAGCGAGGAAGTCTTCGTTTAGTCATCAATTATAAGCTTTTAAACAAAGCTTTGCAATGGATTAGGTATCCCATTCCAAACAAGAAAGATCTTCTTAAAAGATTACACTCAGCCTGTGTATTCTCTAAGTTTGATCTCAAATCTGGATTTCGGCAAATTCAGATTCATCCATTTGATAGGTACAAAATTGCATTTAATGTTCCATTTGGTCATTATGAATGGAATGTTATGCCTTTCCGTCTCAAGAATGCTCCCAGTGAGTTTCAGGATATTATGAATGATATTCTTTCTCCTTTTTCACATTTTACAATTGAGTATATCGATGATATACTGGTCTTCTCCGAATCAATTTCAGTCCATTGGAAACATTTGTACCAATTTGAAAATATTATCAAAGAAAGCGGTTTAGTTCTTTCTCCAACAAAAATCAATCTTGTTCAAACAAATGTCTGATTTCTTGGACATAAGATTTTTCATGGAACTATCACACCCATCTCTAGGGCAATTGATTTTGCAGATAAATTTTCAGATGAGTTAAAAATCAAAAACCAATTACAAAGGTTTTTAGGTTCTATTAACTATGTTGCAAATTTTTGCAAAGGCCTTCGTGTTTTACTTAAACCTCTGTTTGCCAGATTTAAGAAAAATCCAGGCCCATGGACTGAAGCCCATTCCCACATAGATTGTCATGTCAAATCCAAAGTCAAGCATCTCCCTTGTCTAGGGATTTCCAATACAGATGCTTTCAAAATTGTAGAAACAGATGCATCCAATTTAGGATACGGTGATATTCTTAAACAGTGTCTCCCAGATGCTACTATCCAATTAGTCCGATACCCTCTGGTATTTGGAATCCAGTCCAATTCAATTATTCAACTGTCAAGAAAGAAGTTTTAGCCATTGTTTTATGCATCATGAAATTTCAAGATGATTTAACAATTCAAAAAAAAAATTTACAAGTTGATTGTCAATCTGCCAAAGAGATTTTAACAAAAGATGTTTTAAATCTCGTGTCAAAACAGATCTTCGCCAGGTGGCAAGATCTTCTTTCAGCCTTTAATTTTGAAATTAAGTTTATAAAAGGAAGTGACAATTCGCTTGCAGATTTCTTAACCAGAGAATTCTTGCAAAACAAGTTATCTTGGTTGTCACTTGATAGGTTAAATTTTATACTAATGATTTAATAGTTCATTATATATGATACATATTTAACAAATTTGAAATTTACGGTTTAGATCAACTGTTGGTAGTTTAGAGTTTTGATGTGTCCAAATCCGATCTCCTATGAACCTGACCTGCAAAATAAATGTTAGGTTGTCAAAGAGTTTTGGTGGCCGAAGGCATTCCGATGCTTAAGTCAGTTACTCTGTTGAAGATGACGATTAATCTGAATAAAACTCAGTAAAATTACATACCGTGGATAGAATAATTCGAGTCCCTTTCTTAGACATTTTCCTTTACCTTATATAATTAGTGAATTAACGAGTGCATTCAATTATATTTGTGACTTAAAGCTCGAATAACACAATAAAGAGGGACATTTATTGTAATGGTATTTTCCTTCATTGAGATGGAATGATTCCCTTCTTATCTCCTTCATGATCAGGTGACAATTTGATGTATCATCGAGTTTAATCCTTAAACTAACCCTAAACTCAACTCTAAACAGTAAATTATTAATAAGGAATTAGACGGAAGCCCAAACTATTAAATCCTTGCATAAACCTAAACTAAAAAAGGAGATTTTTTACTACTCTTTTTTTACTAATTTGTTGGAAAAATTATCATCGAAGCATTGCACTTATGTAGGAGGATGATCTCCAGTACATAATTATTATTTGAAAATTGACAGTAAGATGAAACTAAACCCGAGATGACTGATCCATGGACAACCTAATAAAAAAATTTCATCGGGCATTGAATGGTACTGATTCACAGAGAAATGGTGCACAATGTATCTATCAACACCATGGTAGTAAAATAAATCACATTTATCATTCTAAAAAAACCACATCTACGAGTAATACAAAACCTATCCCCATTCACAGTGGTTATAACCTGCAACCATCTATTCTTCCTATTCATTTATTCGGCACATTTATTTTGACACATACAGAGAAAAGCCTCACCAGTTCACCATGGATATTCATATTACAATTGCCCCCTAGCCCATTTGTAATGTAACAGAAAGCACGAATTCCCCACAATGAAACTTGTGGGTTTAGAAACAAGAGACATGTTAAGATAATCATCAGCTCAATGCTTGATTAAATTTCTAATGACACAAGGAAGTATGCCCCCATGATCGAAATATGCCAACTCCACCTGCAACCAGAATAAGCTCACATCAGTTCATGAGCAAACACAAGACAGAATTCACAAATGACAAAGTTTGCCTTGAGGAGTGGCCATAATGTATATGAGATGTTCCTAATAATTATTTCCCAAAAACATTTTCCCTCAAAGAAGGAGAAAAGAAATACCTCTGTATCAAACCGAGTAACACAGGTGAAAGATTTGCCCTTACCAGTCACAACAGTAACATCTTGACCGGGTTTGATTTCACTAACTTTAGACGGGAGGTGAATAGTGTACCGCTCACGTCCAGTAAGACCTAGTGTATCTGCATCCTCACCAGACTTGAAACAGAGAGGAATGATTCCCATTCCCACCAAATTACTCCTGTGGATCCTTTCAAAGCTCTTGGCGATGACTGCTTTCACTCCCTAATAAGCAACAAAATGAAACACAATTCCAGAACCAACCTTAACACAGAAGTAAAATATAATTTATGGAAACTGACCAGCAACATTGGCCCCTTTGCAGCCCAATCCCGAGAACTTCCGCTTCCATACTCTGCCCCCGCTATGACAATTGTGTCATGCCCAGCTTCTTTGCTTCTCTGAAAGCAGTTTGATGACAATGAAATAGCTCAACAGTCGAAAGATGAAATACATGTAAGATTGATTTAGTGCCAAATATTGCAATCATGAGAATAGAAAAACTGGTTTAGGGACAATAACCAAACATGACCTAATAAACAGTTGTAACAAATCCAAGTTCTCGAAAGATCATAACGATCCATAAACTTTGATTTCATTTTACCCAAGGCAATACAACCACCACTAGAAACAGCCCTTAGATTTCAGAGTCTATTAGAGAATAAACTCCCATGAAACCATGTTAGCTAATCATTTTGCTCACCTATTAGGCCACACATTTGACTTGGGCATCGGGAATTGGGCTTACTCAAGTTGGTCAGAACCCATAACCATAGAATTATATATGCTAGAATTCATATATAATACAGCCAACATGGTTTAAATAAGTACTGAACTTTTGTCGTGCTTCTGGTTTTAAATGTAATAAAATGAGTTTCATATGAATTTCTTAACCCAAAAATAGTAACGGAAAAATGGTGATTTATATATAGCTGCATCTATAACTAGCCTAAACAAACACTTTCCAACCTCTAACTAGAGCTTCTTATGATGACCGCTTAATGAAACAAACACCTAATGTGAATGAGATTTATTTATAGATGAAAAAAAAATTAGTCAGTTGTACCTAACCACACTGACAAAGGACACCTCATGTGCCATTTGAAAGATCTAAAGAGTGGCAAAATCTATGAACATAAAAAATTAGAATTAAGTGGTAAACCATTGGACATGGAAAATGAAATAAATATAGAAGGCGCCAACTAACTTGATGACAAGAAACTTACCATTGCCACATCAAAGACATACAGCTTTTCTCCTGTCGGAATGTGAATGGATTTTGGGCCCACTTCACCTTCCAGAAGTTTGTTAACAATACGTATATTGGCAAAGGTGCCTCTTGCCATCACTTCATCATTCCCCCGGCGACTGCCATAAGAATTGAAATCCCTCCTATCTACCCCATGCTCAAGTAGATATCTTGCAGCGGGGCTGTCCTTGTGGATACACCCTGCTGGTGAGATGTGATCCGTGGTAATGCTGTCACCTAAATTCAGTAAGCAGTAGGCATCCTTTACGCCATGGGGACCAGGTGGATCCATGGTCATGTCCTTGAAATATGGGGGCTCATGAATGTAGGTTGAGTTGGGGTCCCACGAGTACATAGTGTTTTCTGGGACTGGCAGCTGATTCCACATGGGATTGCCCTTTGTAATAGCTTGATAGGTGCTCTTGAACATTTCGGGCAAAACGCTCGATTGAACAGCCTGAAGAACAAAACATCCCAAGTTAATGAAGTATAAATTCACCCTCACTAAAAACTATAGTTACTGGCTATTACGTTTACATAGATGTATATCTTACAAATCAGCTAGGTAGGTGTTTTACCGTTCACAAGGATTTGGAGACAAAAGAAGGTTGTGATTGAAAATTGGGGATATTGTTAAGGTTGAGATTCATTATCTAGAGTGTCATGTTTGTAAATATGAAACATGTAAAAGGGCAAAAGAAAAGCAACACAAAATGAGCGTGGAATGTGCACGTGGTGGAGAGAAAGTATTGTGTTTTCTTTTTTCTCGAAAAGAAAATTATTATAACTATCTACGTAGTTGTCGGATTTGGTGAACTTGGTATCGTTAAAATGCATTTTTGATCTTTCCAACAAAACCAAATATCAATACATTTAAACATGCATTTCACACAAAACAAAAAATTTAATGCATTTCACGCCATGAGTATTTTCAATTTTTTTTTACAGGAATGAGAAGCGTTTCTCAAGGCATTACTCAAACAAAGAACTCGAACTCCACTTCCACTTTTTTTTTTCATATGAGAAAAACTTGGGGACTAATTTTTTACCCTAATGTCTGACACTTTCTATCGTGCCAATGACACGGGTAATACACTAGTGTCCACTAGATTAGCAATGCTTACCCCAACTATTTCTTCACTGGTTGGCCAAATATCGCTGAAGAAAACACTTTTACCATCTTTACCGGTTCCAATCGGTTCCTTCTCAAAATCAATATCCACCTGAAAATAGTTGAGAGAAGCAAGGCACTCGTCAAATAGCATACATCAGAAACATGAATGACATATGTGCAGTAATCATATCCAATTTAGATTTCAAATATATGAAAAAAACACAGTACCAAGTCAGTCAAAGTTTCTTGTAGAATGCTTGGAATTGCAAACAAAACCCAGCAATTAGAAAGATGGCCAAAATTCTAACAACATATAAAACCAACAATCTTACAATGCTAAGAAAGAGGAAACATTCTCCATTATAAAACAACAATTTTCACATATTTTCGTTTTACTTAAATTTCCCACATACTCTGATTTTATTTTTCTATTTTTAATTCACCCATGTACGTCTCATAGTTTGTGTAGCTGTAAACCAAACACAAGGTTGTTTGTAAGCATTTTTGGGCAACTTACCAAGAATCAGATAATGTATTACTGAATTGACTGATTAATCATCATTCTTCATTTTTATGCCACCTATAATGCAACATGTATTCCGCATGTGGCTCCACTAGTCTTCAATGATTAGTACCCAACTAGAACCAAGGTAGAGTTTTTTCCCTCATTTTCTGAACGCCCCCTACAAAAAGAATACTATTCTCTTGCCCAAATATAAACAACTATTTTCACAGAAAACGAGTAGTTCTTTTAGTAAAAAATTATCCTTTCACAAAAATAAGGATATCTTAGGTATTAGTTACTAATTAGGATTTTACGTTTGTTCTAAAAGGGACATTTAAACTTTATGTCCAGCCTAGGGGTTGTGTTTAGGCCCTTGATCAATGTTACACTTGATCTGGACATCCATCCATCATCATTTCAAATGAAGCTCATGCCCCTCGAATACGTTGACTTCACCAAATAATGAGAAAAGTAAGTCTGGATCCATGAGCATTATATTATTACGTAGTAACACACTTCACAAGACAATTGGATGGCCCACAAACATAAAAATTCCAATGGGTATTGATTCTATTGATGATTCTATACGTCTTGTTTTTACTTTTATTTGCTGTATGTTTTACTTCTCCATCCAGCTCTAGCAATGCTGAACCACCATGAAACCCAACAGCTGAAGCTTTGACAATGAACCGAAACCATGAAACATATCACCCTATGACAATAAACCCCACCATGAAACCCATCAGCCTTAGGCTCCAATAATCATGAAGCCATCACCCTCATCACTTTTAGATGAACCACTACCGTCGAATCTATCATCACCAGACAAACCATAATTGTTTAAAAATTTGAGCTACAAATTTTTTTATGCTATTCTATCCAATAGCTAACCTAAGTACGCGTGGGCATCCCATCCAGCAATCTTGATCCCGTCTCGATTTTTTCCGGGTCCTTTTGGGATTGATCAAACCCATCCCGATCTCGTTCCGTCTCAATCTAGAGTGGGATGAGATCGGAACGGAGATTTTCAACCCCGCCTATCTTGTCCCGAACTTATTTATTTAATGCAATTTCTTGTATGCCACTTGTAAGTTTTTATTCAATTTGTGGTGAGATATTGAAATATAGCAATGGCGGTATGCTAGGGAAAACATGAACCAAAAGGAGAAGGTACATAGTGAGCTCAATTATAGACTATTGATAATGGTATCAGGGCTATCCTAATAAGAAAAAGTAACAATAACATTTAACAAGTAGGTATCAAGGCTACCCTAATTCAGGAGGGAGTGAGGGATGTTTTGACACTTCGGATAAAATTTAACAACTAACAAGTAGGCGGTACAAATTTCCAAATGTCAAGATAACGCCAACCATTATCCCTACGAAGTATTCAAATTAATCAAAATTAGGTAATGCAACAAAGATGTTTATAGTAGTAGTATGTGGTTTCTACTTGATTTGAACAAACACTCAGCCCCAGCTAAAATCAAGACAAGGTAATAAATGCAAAGAACAAACAAACCACCCATGCATAGTATCGTGCTTGTAATACACGGTCAGAAAACAAAATAAAAATGTTTCCAACATTTTTCACTTTTACTAAAAATAACAGTCTTAATAATTCACTGACAGATTTCTCAAATTAAAAAATTTTTACAAAAAAAAAAAAAAAAAAAACCCTTAACCCCTCCCACCACATGCCGCCGATAGGTATCGAACCTAAGACGTGGGGGTCAAACCACCACAGCCTTAGCCAACCAAGTTGGCTACCTTTGGTTACAGATTTCTCAACTAATCAGAGAGACGCGAGACATGCTCATCCTGTGCCGTCCAGAAGAAAAGGTAATGTGATGGGATCGGGATGAAGTCCATCTCGTCCCATCCCATGCCCACCCCTAAATCTAAGAGTTGGTTGCTCTGCATTTTGGCTTGCTTTTCGTTATTGAACCCTAACATCTCCATTCAAATTCTATTTTTGTCTAAAATCAAGAAAAATAAATAAGAAACCTTCAGTCTACAAATTGAATTAATATACTTGTCTTGGGAGAGATAGGAAGATGTATTTCGATTGAACTAAAGGTTTGTCTGATAAAATGGAAAATGGACATGAGAATTGAAACAGTTCCGCACAATCCATTTTAGAGGGGGTTAGATTTGTATTCCCATTGAGAGATGGAAAAACTAGTCATATGCATAAGTCTTTTCTTGTCGTTAAATACACAGTGAAAAACCACTTGACATAGGAATTAGATTCCAATTCCCGCAAAAAATGGTAAACCAAACAAACCTTAAGCTCTTTTCCAATCCGAGGACATTTTCTCACACCCATGTTCGTGGAAATAATCACTACGGTCATGCTTCCCTTGATGGAATAAGATAAGTGATGGTGAGATAACAAAATTGGGAAAGGTGGGATGATGTTATATGGGGTAAAATGGTGAGTAAGGCGCCAAGCTTTGCTACTAAAGCCTTGGCGAGAAATGCAAGATTTGCTCAAAGGCTATAGATTTTAGAGTTGTCTCCCTCACCTTCACTAATGTATGAACTGTGGCGCGACACTCTAAGGCTGAGGAGAGGTGCTTTGTAGAATAAATGTTGTTGTTAGAGCCCTGATGAAGGTGTAGCATGGGTTAGGATAGGGGAAAGCAAATATAAATGAGAGGTTTGTGTTGGTTGTTGGCAAAAGGAGGGGAACAATTTATGGTGTTCGAGTGGCATTTGGCATTTGGTTTTTTTTTTTTTTTTTTTTTTGGAGGGGTGGGGAGGGAGTTTAACAATGACTTTATTTGGATGGAAAAAACGTGTCGACACTCGCGAATACTCCCATCGGACAGTACTTAGATCCAACTTTTTCACGTATCTTTGAAAAGTTTCAATTCTTTACAAACATTATAAGCATATTATGGCAGGTTACTAATCCAATTATTAACTATATTGACCTACAGTGAATAAATACGATCAATAAATTCTTACTGCTGAAAAAATAAATAATACTAAATATAGAGGCACGTCCCAGCATACCCAGTACTTTTTTTTGGCCAACGTGTCCCACACCTCGTATCAGTGTTTGTTTTATCCAATTATTTATAATTATTATATTCACTAGTTAACCTAAAAAGGCTAGAGATGTGCATGTCTCCATGTACCATGCGGCTGCCATCAACCAGAGCTAAGTTTTTTTTCTTTTTTTTTCAATTTTTTCTATTTAAGTGAAATTCAAAGACATCAACATGGTCGAAACCTAGATTGAAACATGGAAAAATTGCAGGGACACAAAGTCAAAGTCCTTTAAAAAACCTAGGTCAATATCCATTCTAAAAGTAATCCTTACAACACAATGTAATTTGTGGTTTTCGTTTGGTAATTTAACAAAGATGAGTTAAATGTCTTGAAAAATTAGGGGGTTTCCTTGAAACTAGGTTAATTTCTTTGATTCAATAGAAATTATTGTTGGTTTCACAATCCGCCTAGAAATTAAGTGGTGTAAATTTTTATACCATTTACTCTTCATGCTCACTAAATCCTTCTCTTTGGTACATTTGGCGTATATATCTGGCATGAAGCGCGAAACCAATGAGATTTATCAACTTAGCCAGCAAGTGCATATGCAACGACTAAAGGTGGTGAAGCAAGATAGTTAGCTCGAGTCAAGGGATGCACACGGCCCTCAAAGTTTCGGTTACCAGAAAGTACAGCTGCAGCTATGATGTCTGCAAACAATTATCAGAATTAGGGTTAAATTATCGATGCAAAAACACTAACTAAAGGAACAATGAATGGATATTGAAAATCTCAGTATTAAACCAAATCCCAACAGCCAGTTGCAGGTACCATTTTCCGTAATTGCAGCAGCAACAAATTCATCAAGGTCACCAGAATTTCCAATACACGTTGTGCACCCATATCCAACAATGTGGAAGCCTTGCTGGGACAAATATTTTTGCAGGCCACTGAAAAGATCAAATTAAACCTCGAATCCACCAACAGATAATCAACAAGTTCACATGAAAAAGCATAACAATGTTGCACCTTTCTAGCAGATATTTTGTAACAACTCCCGAACCTGGTGTGAGACTTGTTTTTATCCATGGCTTTACCTGCTAAAAAAATTGCTCAACACAGTATTAGTAAAAGCTATTGAATTGTGATCTTACTGTTGAATGCAAGAGATAAACTAATCATGTAAATTGAGATGAGTACAAGCTTTAAGTTTACTCTTTTGAGTCACAAAAGAATCAGAAAAAGAAGGCAAGTATTAGCTACTGACCTCAAGGCCTAATTCACAGGCCTTCTTTGCTACAAGACCAGCCCCAAGTATCACACTGGGGTTTGATGTATTAGTGCAGCTGGTTATTGCTGCTATTACAACACTTCCATGCTTGAGTTCAGCAGGCTGCCCGTGAAAATCAAACTTTGCAACTTTGTCCTGTGACTCTTTCGGCATAGCAAAACCCTGCAAATTTTAAGAAAAAAATTTAGACATGGTTACATCATATTCACCAAGAATAATACAAAAGGGTATGCAACCACAGGTACTCATCAACCCACCTTGAAACCAACTACTATCCAAACAAGAATGCCAATCAGCCTTCATTTCTTTCAAAGGAACACGATCATGAGGTCTGTTGTGAAGACAAACTGAAATTTATGAACTTAAGCACATGAAACATTCATGAGCCAAACATTACATTCATGAGAAAAAATTAACTGTTTGGAAAGTAGAAGCATACCGTTTAGGCCCCGAAATACATGGCTCAACTTCAGAAAGCTCCAATTGCAGATAAGATGAGTATACTCTTTCCAGTTGTGGCTGTATTACATCATCATCATCATCATCATCAAAGCCCATTTATATTATCTATTTTCCATTTTAATTAGTATTTTAAGTCGCATAACTTATTTAAAATTAGAAAGGGAAACACACTACCTCATTATAGTCTACAAACATGTTGTTTGCACGCAAGTATGATTTAACCATAGCCACCTGTATCGAGCTATATCAAGTCAGTTCCTGTTACAGGAACTAATAGGCATGCAAATCATTATGAAGGGTAATGTAATACTCAACAGTTTCATAACTTCTTCCAGTTAACTTCAAATACTGCAGGGTGACATGGTCTACTGGAAAGAAGCCCATGGTGGCTCCATACTCTGGTGACATATTGGCAATAGTTGCCCGATCAGCCAAAGAATGTTCGCCCATTCCCTCACCTAGAAGCCAGCAGTGGATATAGGACCTTAAATACAGGGGCTTCGTAGCTGGAAATTAAAGTTAAAATCACTCAACTTCATCATTGATTACCATAAAACTCGACAAACTTGCCAACAACACCATGCTTCCTCAACATTTGGGTCACAGTCAAAACCAAATCAGTAGCTGTGACACCATTACACAATTTACCTTGAACCCAACGACACCAGGTAACACCATGCTCATAGGCTGCAATTTGTCAAAAGCAAAACATGAGTGGAAAATCACAAATGTACTTATGACTTGTAAAGCCGCATATGCAACGACAAATTTTACATGTGACTTAGTGCTCAATTGAAACGCAATAAGAATGAGTAAATGGTTCCAGTTGGATGAACAGTGTCAAAGCTGTCAGGTTATTTCCTGAAGACCTGAATGCTGAGTACATTAGGTGAGCAGCAAGAGCTTCAAGGAAATAGCACTATAAATGTTTTTACCTGGCCGAGCATTGTTGCCTCCGCTTCAATACCTCCAACACCCCAACCAGCTACTCCTAACCCATCAATCATAGTTGTATGGGATTCAGTTCCCACCACACTATCAGGGTAGAGTGTACCATTAGTGCTAAAAACCACACGGCCAAGATATTCCAGATTAACCTGAATATTAAACATTGAATGATCTAAGAAAGAAAAACTCAGTTTTTTTTTTTCGCGAAAAGTTTAAAGCGTGAAAACAGCTACTGACAGTAAGAGGCAGAAGCAACCAGTTAGGTGAGAAACAGAAATGCCAAATATGCTTACCTGGTGCACAATACCAGAACCTGGAGGAACAACAAGCATGTTGTTAAAAGCAGTAGATCCCTACTTAAGAAAAGCAAATCTCTCTTTGTTTCTTTGGAACTCAAGCTCCATATTTGATTGTACTGCATTTTCGGATCTTGCCACGTCAACCTGTACCGAATGATCAATCACAAGATCCACTGGAACCTGGAAGCAACAAAACTGTATTAGAACACTTGAAAAACAGATTAGAAACAGGAGAATCGTAAGATCTCAGATGCATTCCCCTAAAATATCTCCCAATCTGTGACTCGCGATTATGAGTTTGCGTAACACCAAGAGCTAAAAGTTAAATAACATAACGTGGACTCTCAAAACTTATGGTAGAAAAAAGATACAAAGCATGTTCAGACTCTCTTTTTTTTTTTTTTTTTTTTTTTTTTTGTGATTCGGGGGTTCGGCCCTGAAGACGGTGATTACCCAAACCACTTATAACCTATGTTATAGGGTTTTGGATCCCCCATGCGAGATGCTCTAACAAGAATATCTAGTAAATGAATGTACATTAATATACGGTCGAGTACCCAATATATAAATCAACTAATTAATCCTAGAGATGCATGCCAACATCTTGCTAATTATTGTTTGCATTTAGCTATGGCATTTATTTGAAAAATTAACAAAGTTTTTAGGTTATTAAGTCATATCTCTAACAGCAGATTCGAATTTACCAAAAAAATGAATCAATCTCACAAAGGAGAATTACAATGCAAGTATGTTAAAGAGAACAAAACACTTAAAACTGCTAGTCATGGGTAAAATGTGATTGACTTAGGGTACTTATTGTGACCACAGAACCAGAAAAAAATTAAAGATCATGTTTGTAGAACTTTTAATTTGTGCTTGTATTGGACAAACACGCAGCGTAGAAGAGACGTTAAACACGCACAAAGGGGTTGATCTTGTTAGAGTCACCCCCAAGCTTGTTCATGGCATCACGCATGACAGCCAAATCAACAACAGCCGGCACACCCGTGAAATCCTGGAAAGAAAAAAGACTAAGTTATAGTGATTGATGAAACCTTGATGCATCATCAGTACCAAAAGATAGATTTCTTACCTGTAACAGAACACGGGCAGGTTTGAAGGGAATTTCCACTTGCTTTGGAGCAGAATTCTCCCAATCAATGATCTTTTCAACGTCTGCTTTGGAGACTTGGAAGTTGTCACAATTACAGAGACCCGACTCAAGAAGGATCTTTATGGAATATGGCAATTTATCTGTTCCACATGAATACAGATATAAGAAATGAAAATGAAATAATGGTAGGAAATCCCTGATGGACCAACAATCTTTATCAGAACATGTGGAACAAACAGAAAATTGAATATGAGAACTGTACAATAAAACGAACAGCATTTATTTCAATGAACTAATGGGACTGTTTGTCTCCATCACATGATCTAATTAGAGGTCCTAATCCTGCAAATGCATCACATTTTACTTCTCAACAAATTCAGACCTCCAAATAGATTAGGACGCAGACCAATACACACACACACACACACACCGAATAAATTGGTAATGTAATGTATCATGAGCAATGATAGTCTTACCAATCCTTGGATCATTGAGAGCCGATAGACTGTAGTACTTTCCATATTCACCACCTCCAGGTTTGGGAAGAATGGTCAAAATTTCCTTGAAAGGGTTGTCAGAAGCTGAATCAAATGAAACAGAAACCAAACAGATAAAACACAAGTCAAAAGACGTACAAGCCGCTGATCGAATTTCATTAAACTGAAAGATGTATAAAATCCTTTTACATAATTATATAAATAAAAAAATTAAAAAAATAAAAATTTGAGCTAATCTTGAACAAAATAGATAAATTGAGGTTTCATCTAATCCTCAAAGAGAAATTCTAGATGTCGAGGGTTTGGGCGAGGTTTTGGGCGAGGGAGGGTGAGTCGCACGCGGCGGGCAGCTGACGTGGAGAAAAAAAAAAAAAAAAAAAAAAAGCGAGGGAACTGAAATTTTTGGGCGAGAAGAAGAGGGAATGGAGCTTCCATTCTTCATTTCCCTCTCTCGCTCCCTGTGTCTCTCGCTCTCGCACCCTGTGTCTCTCGCCCCCTCTGCCTCTCCCTCTCCCTCTCCCTCTCCCTCTCCCCATTATCGACACACTCGGCGAGCCCTCTCTCCATTTTCGGCAGGTTCGACGGATTCTACCCCCTATCCTCAAAGCTTTTGAGTGAAAAAAGAGGAAATCTTTCAAGCTCAGACCACACCCCGATCGAGCAGCTTCCTCCCCAGTCCCCATTCGATTTCGTCTTCAAATAACTCACCGAAAATCCATTCGAAAAGCTTCAAAATCTCTCAACACTGCAAAGCCTCGAAGTAAAGGTAAATCTCTATTTGATTTCTTGTGGTGGGTTTCTAGATCTAGGGTTTCTATTGCATATTTTGTGTTGATTTCTGGTGATTTCTAGATCTAGATCTAGGGTTTCTACATCTAGGGTTGGTTTAAAAGATTTGTTCCTAATTTTGGTTATGGAAAATTACAAGCAAAATCAATGGGTGAAAAATTGAGCTTGTTAAGCTCAGTATTTCCCATTGCAAGTGAAGCTATCACTCAAGCTCAGTATGAATGTTTTTTTTTTTTTTGAGACTATGATCGTCTTCAGATCTAGGGTTCATCTAGGGTGGATTTTTTTATTTTATTTCAGTGTTCTTCAGCCGAAGAGCTTCATGTAGGGCTCAATTTTTTTTTTTCAGTGTTCTTCAACCGAAGAGCTTGTAATAATTTCAGTGTTCATGTCGAATTTTTTTTTTTTTTTTTTTTTTTTTTTATGAATTGTGGGGTTTTTTTTTTTTTTTTTTAATTTCTGTGTTCATATCTGTAGAATTTTTCTTTTTCTTTAAGATTTGTTTTCATCAAAACTCTTCTTAGATCTATATTCTTAATCGTGTTAAGGCACCACATGCGAGGTAATACTCGGCGAGCCCACGATTATTAAGATTAGATTAATGAAGAATCTTCAAAATCATGACTATATTCATGATATTTATATCAGATCTAGGGTTCAATTTTTATTTTATTACAGTGTTCTTCAGCCGAAGAGCGTATGTTGTGGGTGGCACTTAGAAAACCTAATAAGTCTTCATATCTAAGTTTAGCTTACCTGATTCACGAGTGGTTATAATAGAAAGGATCCACAAGTTCCAAGGGAACATTGTCATTCATAGTATGATTCAATGTACTAGTAAATTAGTTTCTTAATCAAAGCAAGTTTACTAGTGCTTACAAAATCATTATGCGATTATTGCTAACAGTGTCACATTGCTAGTGCTTGGAATAACAGACAATGCCATATGTTTCTTAAACAAAAACCCTAGATTACAATGCAAATGCTATATGTTTGATGTTATTTTGTGTCCTTTGTTTGATGTTATGGTTTCTTCGCTATTTTAGTTTGTTTTGATTTTGGGTTTATTTGATGGGGTTTTGATTTAACCTTTTATACACTAGTCTAAAAAGGGTATGAGATGGAGAGGTTAATTCTATTTTTGATGGGGTTTTGATTTAACCTTTTATACACTAATCTAAAAAGGGTATGAGATGGAGAGGTTCATTCTATTTTTGATGGGGTTTTGATTGAAACTCTTATACACTAATGGAAGAAGAGTATGAGGTAGAGAGGTTCATTATATTTTTTATGGGATTTTGCTTGAAAGTTAACCACATTAATGGAAAAAGTGAAAGTTGATCCTCATTTTGTTGATGAAATATGCGTACTCATTGATCTATTTAGTGTCATCTGAAGTTGCAATTCTGGCTGTATCGTAAGATACAACTTTGTTCTTTTCTACTCCTATTTCCTAGTTCAAAAATTTTCTCTCAGTAGTGTGTCACAACTATTTATCTGGTAACTGACACTGTCATTTTTGTTGGAGATAAAAAGTTTCATCCACACAAGGCATGGTTTTCACCTTGTCTCTTCTAGAATGAATTAAATATGTTCTCGAGCTGATAATTTTGTAACTGATGGCACTTCTAGGAAATAGAATGTCTTTGCAACTTCAGTTTCTTTTCCTTTTTATCAATAAAAAGTTAGTAGCTAGAAAGCATTTCTAGTTGGACTACACATTTAAGACACATTTCATGTGCAGATGCTATACAGATTATAGAATCTACTTCTGCGTGCACGTCCTTGTCATGTGTTATATATGTAATGTCTAGTATTGATTAGCATCAAATATCAACTAGGTATTTATTACTTTAAAACGCCTAGATGTGCAGATTGTCAATTCCTTTATCCATTAATTCAAATAATAAGGTGCTTAGGTTTTAGGATTTTAGTTTTTGATTTTCCCTTTACTTGGGTGTTTTAGGTTATTGGTTTCGGACAAGAAGTTGGTTTTCATCGCTCGGACGCAGAGGTAAGCCCTTTCTTCTTCTCTTCGTTTCGTCTTCAGATATAGGGTTCAATTTTTTTTTTTTATTTCAGTGTTCTTCAGCCGAAGTTATTCATCTAGGGTTCAAATTTTTTTTATTTTTTTTTATTTCAGTGTTCTTCAACCGAAGAGCTTCATCTAGGGTTCATTTTAATTGTAATTCATGTGGGTTTTTTTTATGAGTCGTGGGGTTTTTTTTTTTTTTATAAATTTCAGTGTTCATATTTGTAGACTTTTTTTTTTGTTTATATAAGCATCTTTTTATCTCTGTGTTTTCATCAAAACTCTTCTTAGATCTATATTCTTAATCGTGTTAAGGCACCACATGCGAGGTAATACTCGGCGAGCCCACGATTTTAATATTAGATTAAAGAAGAATCTTCAAAATCATGACTATATTCATGATATTTATTCTATGTTATGTATTTCAATACAATTCTTTACATTGCATCTTTTGTGCCAATCATTGTTAAAGTAGAAGAAACAAATCATTTAAAAAAATTTAATTTAAAATCAGGATCAAGTCACTTTTGAATAGGGAACATACGCGGCTGCCCCTTCAGTTGTTGGTGGCTTGGTGCCTCTGTTCTCTCTAAAGAGAAGTCTAGCTAGCTAAATTGAGTGAATTAATAGAACAAATATTTGACTGACTGGTAGTGAGAATGTTTGGTGGTAAATATGCCACAAACATGAGCAAAATGAACATTGGATTCATGAGGCATGAGTAGCATACACTATCTAGCTAATCTGCTTGCCTCATCGAAATGATTTGCCATCAAAAGAAACTTTTGATCTGATCTTCAAAATGCTTATGTGGGAACTTGCTTTCCATTCCTACTACCAAACAAGCTTTGGTGTTCACTCTTGAACTTGAAGTCTTGTCTTTCAGAAAAAAATTGCTGTTTTGCATACATGCAAAAAATCAGGCAGGTTTTAAAATCTCAATTTTTGCTACATTTGTTACAAATCCGTTTTCATTCTAGAAGGCTTTCAAGAAATATTCTAATTATAGTTTTCAAAATATACATTTTTCTTCCGGAAATCCATGTTTCCCCAGACTCAGGTAACTGAGTCCTCAAGAACTTCATGGAGTGATAGAATCGAATTTGACTGATGAGACGCCATTGTGGATTAGCATGGAATATGATCCATGGTTTGTGAAACAGTTTAACTTGGGAGGGCATACGGTCACTTGTATGCAATAACACAACCACAGTTTGAACTATAATTGCGAGCTAATTACCTCAATCATTCAACATGGCGCACATGATTTGCATCACATATTTTACTAATCAAGTTTACAAATGAGTCGTGGGTTTTCATTTTAATTGTAATAATTTCAGTGTTCATGTGGGTTTTTTTTATGAGTCGTGGGGTTTTTTTTTTTTTTTTTATTTCATTGTTCATATCATGTATAATTTTTCTTTTTCTTTAAGATTTATATATATAAACATCTTTTTATCTATGTGTTTTCATCAAAACTCTTCTTAGATCTATATTCTTAATCGTGTTAAGGCACCACATGCGAGGTAATACTCGGCGAGCCCACGATTTTAATATTAGATTAAAGAAGAATCTTCAAAATCATGACTATATTCATGATATTTATTCTATGTTATGTATTTCATTTATGTTTTTATTTCTGCTTATCATCTCTCTGTGATTTATAAACAAACATTACAGGAATGGATAGTGTAGAAGATAATGATTGTATGTTGGTGGAAGAAAATGTAGAAGAGGTGACTGAACCTAAATATGGGATGAAATTCGTCAACCTTGACGAGTTTCAACGATATTATCGTGAATATGGTAATGCAAAGGGATTTCCAGTTAAAATAATGACTACTGAAAAAGATGATGATGGAAAACCTTTGTTCATTCAGCTTTCATGTGGTCGGGCTGGGAAGCAAAGAGGTGATGGGAAAAATGTTGTTGGATTGCGTCCGTCGACCAAATGTGGTTGTCAGGCTAAGATTAGAGGTCAAATACGGGTTGATGGAACAGTTTCAGTGACAAGAGTTACACTTGATCACAATCACGTGTTAAGCCCTAGTAAATCGAAATTTTATCGAAAGAACAGATATATGAGCTCGTATGTGAAGAAGAAGCTTGAATATAATGATAGGGCAGGTATTAGACCAAATAAGAGTTATTCATCATGTGTGGTTGAAGTTGGTGGCCATGAAATGTTGCCTTTTTCCCAAAAAGACTGTTACAATTATTTGGACAGAGTGAGGAAGTTGAGACTTGGTGAGGGGGATGCGATGGCCCTTAATAACTACTTCCAAAGAATGCAAGCTAATAATGCTGATTTCTTTTATACGATGGATTTGGATGATGAAGGTAGGTTGAGAAATGTATTTTGGGCTGACGCATGGAGCAGGGCAGCTTACAAGGAGTTTGGGGATGTTGTTACATTTGACACTACGTACTTGACAAATAAGTATGAGATGCCATTTGCTCCTTTTGTTGGGGTGAATCATCACGGTCAGTCAATTCTTTTGGGATGTGGATTGATATGTGGTGAAACGATTGAAGAATTTGTATGGCTTTTTCAAACATGGCTCGTGTGTATGCATGACAATGCTCCGTCTGCTATAATCACTGATCAAGATAGGGCAATGAAGAGGGCCATTGAAATTGTCTTTCCTAGCACACGACACAGATGGTGCTTGTGGCATATCATGAAGAAGTTGCCTGAAAAACTGTCTGGTTGCAATCAATATGAGGCGATTAAGTTTGCAATGCAAAGAGCAGTTTATGATTCCCTGTCTTATGATGAGTTTGAAGAAAATTGGCATGGTTTTATTGATAAATATAGTCTGCATGAAAATGACTGGTTGGATGGATTATACTCTGAAAGGATGCGATGGGTGCCAATATTTCAAAGGAATGGTTTTTGGGCGGGGATGTCTTCAACTCAAAGGAGTGAAAGCATGAATGCTTTTTTTGATGGTTATGTTAATTCAAAAACCACATTGAAGCAATTTGTAGAACAGTATGAGAATGCACAACGAAGTAAAGTACAAAAGGAAGTTGAACAGGACTTTAAATGTTTTAGCCGAAGGCTTCCATGCATTACTCCTTATGCAATAGAGAAAAAATTTCAAAATGCTTACACTACAAAAAAATTTAAAGAGATCCAACAAGAGATCCAAGGGAATCTATGTTGTAGAATTGTGGGTGAAGATATGGATGGGGGTGGCTGTGAGTTGTACACTATTAAACAAGACTTGCTGATAAATGATAGGCAACGATCGGTCCATCATGTAGTCTCTTTAAATGTTGACGACTTTGGCATCAAGTGTAATTGTCAATTGTTTGAGTTCAGGGGGATTTTATGCAAGCATATATTTAAAGTCTTGTTTGAAAGAGAGATTCATGATATACCTGATAACTATGTTCTTCGGAGGTGGAGGAAAGATGTTAAGAGGGCTCATACGAAGGTGAAAATTGTTTATTCAGATTGGGGAAATAAGCCTGAAAATGTGCGATTTGAAGCGATGTGCAATGCCTTCTATGAAATGGCTGAATTCGCCGCTGAGGATGAAAAGAAGACAATCGAAGTTAAAGAATGGATCGCTTTGAAGATGGACCAATATAAAATTGTCGGTGGTGATGAGCATGTTGATTCACATAGGTATTTGGAAGTGGGCACCACTACTAGTTCTTCCATCCAGATTCATAGTCCATTAGCGGTTCGTAGCAAAGGACGACCGTCTAAATCAAGGCTAAAATCCACCCTCGAGAAGGTGTGTAAAAGGAGACAAGGAAAAAAAAAGAAATACACGCAAACGAATCAGGCCAGTGAGACTAATCTGGTATGTTTTGCAATATCTTTTATGAATGTATATTTTTTTAAGTTACATATATTGAAAATGTTATTTACAAATGTCATTTGTAGGGTTTAAAGTGTATGTCTCATGTTATGCCTCGGGAAAGCAATCCGATGGCTAGTCAAAGCAATACACAGGTTTGTTTTTTATATTTACAAGGTATGAATCAGTAAGTATGTTTGCCCACTTATGATTTGTATGTTTGTTATCGTTAAGGATGATAATACGGGGTCACGCGATTTACAACCTGGCAGCGTTGATCAATTCAACTCGCTCCTCTCACAGGTACATATTATGTATTTTCTATGTATCTCTTTGTACAATTTGTTAGTTATGTGTTTTGTATGACTCGTATTATTTATTTTTGCAGCCGCCTTTGCAGCCACCCGATTCAAGCCACGGAATGGACTATACAAATTATAGGTTATGATAAGGTTAGTCATCGTTGTCTGTGTATGGGGCAGGCGTACCCCTTAAGTAACATATTAGAGAAACTCTTTATGTTGTTGAGCATCTATGGTATCAATTTTTATTTCTATATACAAAATCCATAAGATCTATTCTCATAAATAGACCTCCCCCCATTATAATAATAAGATTAGATTGGAATAAGTAAAGCGTAAATACGTCACTAATGTAAAGCGTAAACACTCAGTACCCATAGAGCATACCCTCTTCTCTTGCCCCTACTCGCAGAGTCGATAGCCCTAGCTAACTGCCAACCATGTATAGCCTTTAACCTGTTCCAATGGGTGGCAACTTGGAAAAGAAATAACCTGTTCCAATGGCTCTTGTTTTGTGTCCCTTGCTAGCTTACCCATCAGTCACTAGATGCTTGTATTTGTTAGTTTTCCCAGCTTTCATTGATAAAGGGGAAAAAAATAAAAAAGTGAATTGTGGACATATCCTATTTGGATTCTTAACTAATGGTTTTTTTTTGCTGTATTAACTATATCGTGGAGATATCATATTGGTTTCTGCCTAAAAATCTTTATTTCAGCTCTCTAAGTCGAAATTTCGTTTACCTTCAGATATGTTTAGTTAAGCTAGATGCCTTTTTTTTTTTTTTTTTTCGGTTGACCTGTACTTGATGCTATTGCTAGTCTATGTTAGAACTCCAACGGCAACATTTACTGATGCACACCTTTGCTCTTAGTTATGTGTTTACCTAGTGAAAAATTGTGAAAATTTTGGAATCGGATTTGGAAATGAGTTTCAGTTCTGTGACGTCCAACTGTGTTATATCATGTTTGGGCTGTTTCTGGAAGTGGCAAGTAGTTCTGAAATTTTTAATTGAAGTTCCATTCAGGTAGCTGACTGTCGTGCATTCTTTGAGCAAACTGATAATGAGCATTACTATACAAAATTAACCATCAAAATATAAATTCCAAGGTGCAATGGGTTAGTACAAATGTTCACATTCGGTGAAATAAGACAACCATTTAGACTGAATCCTGTCTTTGTCAGCAGGGGAAGGGATTCTGCTGTACCTGACAGAAGAGAAGAGGGTGCTCCTGACAGAAGGCGACCACCTGGTTTATTGCAGAAGCGTTTATTATTCACAATTGCGATCACAGGAATCGCTATACTGCTGGGTTCAATCTTTCTGCACAGAAAAGTTGATGCTAAGGACCTGCAGTGATGGTTCATTGAATGCGTTATCTCTGCATTCTTTTCCGGGATGTACTTAATTTACAGAATTTGATCTTGAATGATATTTTCTCTGCAGTGATGGTTCATAGAAATTGTACTTGAATGATATTTTCTTTATCTCATCAATGATTGTGAGATAAAAGCAGATAATGTGTACGAACAAGTTCTACGGTCTTATTGCAAGTTATTATCGCACACTGTTTCTTTGTTATTACATTTGTTACAGGCTTTAAAGAGGGGTTACTGCTAACTATATTCTGAATATAAAGCCATTGTACCAATGGATATTGTTGAGGAGATGAAGTTTGTCTTTATGTTCAGAGTTTCAAATTCATGGTTCTCGGCACTTTTTCATAATTTGAATTTGTTGTATATTTGAGTTATGTTTTTGCATGAATTGGAATTTGTTGTACATTTGAGTTCTGCGTGTGAAAATAGCAGCTTATATTTGTATCTTTTCACAGTTATATACTGCAATCCACTGAATGACAAACACACTTGTGTTCAATTGAAAGAATGAGCTTCCTTGGTTTAAACTGAAAGAAAGAATGAGCTTCCTTGGGATTTCTATCAAAGTTCTTAGCTCCTTTCCAGTATAAGTACAGAATGAGCTTCCTTGGTTTCAACTGAAAGAAAGAATTCATAACTTGATCTTCAACTATTGCACTGAGATTTAACAACACAATGTAAACAATAGCTAGTTCTCTCAACTATTAATCCAGAAACGAGATAATTACTATAATCAATATAACCATTGCCGCGAATTCAACTGATGCATGAAAAAATACAGACTAGTGGGCAGCTGAAGTTTGAGCAGCCAAAAACCACACACATATACGTTGATCATTCCATCCAAAGATGGACTCATCATACATAGATATATACAATATAACATATGCATAATATGTACACATATGTACCTATAATCGTCAGTAAAGCTTATCCTGAGATCTCATGAAGGCGACAGTCCATGATGTATGAAACAGATTCAAGGAATGCAGCTTCACTTGTGCCTGGGAGATTATAGGCTTGTGCTTCAAGGACAATCTCCTCAATGACAGATTTTTTCTCCAAGGTTTCTCTGCACATGATGCTTCCGATGGTGAAGGGAGTAAGTCCCCTCTCAGCACCTTTCTTAAGAAGCATGGTGGAAATGCAGAGAGTGCGTGCAGTGATTTTATGTACTCGAGCGTCTCAGGACTGTAAGGTTCCCGGGCTTGAGGCCAGTATAGCCAATCGAATGTGCAGTCTTCAAACTACAAAAGAGGATAAAATGGTCAGTTATATGTATCGAAAACATCTAAACAAAAAGATAGAAGCCAGAACTTTATATAATAGGAACTGGAGTGCTAAGAAAAGTACATCCATACAACTATTACTGCTGTATAATCAATATGCACATTCACAGAGCTCAGATAGCAGATTCGATAAGACAATCATTTCCTCGGAATTACGTGTACATGAGATTCCAGTGGCATGTGAACAAAAATATCATGCTCATATGTAACAAGACACTAAAAAAAACTACCAAGAAATAGACTGAACAAACTGCTAATTCATCTAAAAGAAAGAAGAGTAGGACTCACATTTTCAGGTAAGCAGTATCCATGATCAATTGGAATCAACACAGTTCGATCTCCTTCTCCCTCCTTTTCTATCAAAATGTTTCCAGCATGACGATCGGTATTAGCCAACCTCATATCTAGAACACTGATCTTATGCACTTCCTCCACAGGGAAAGCTCTAGGACCCATGTCCTCACAGCTTCCCTGATTCTTCTTGAACATCTGCAAAGATCCTATCTTCATGTTTTTGGCTGATCGCTCGAAACCTTATGGATGGTGAAATCCCTTATGCAAACATCTAACCATTATTGTTGGTGGGACTCCTGCGAATCCCACTCTCTCACCCCTTATTGTCTGCATCTCGAATTGGCGGAGCGCACTTGAAACGAGTATCCCCAACATGGAACTTCAAGCATATTCTTAGTGACCTGCAAGTGACACTCAACACATCCCATCATTCAAATAACTTGAATGTAATCTATAAAGCAATTAAAGATACGAGAGCGATTCATTTTAGATGTAATATATAAGCAAATCAGTGCACTTACAGAGAGTAGGAAGTCTGATGAAGAATCCTGGCAGAATTTGGAATGCAAACAGCAAGCTACACAATGAAATGACAAGCATACCATACGGAAGAAAAATATAACAATATGAAACACAAATTTCATTGGAATATGAAATATATTCACATCATACATATTTATGTACATATTACATTACATATAATTTCATCATTCGTCCAACTGCTTAAGAATATTTATTATACCTAAGATAATAAGTACAACTATCAAAGTATTGATTAAGTCCCTCGTGAAAGCCCAAGGATCATTGTTCCCTTGACTGACATTCGATGGACCGGCTTGATCGTTCGATGGACCGGCTTGATCGTTCGATGGACCGGCTTGATCGTACGATGGACCGGCTTGATCGTTCGATGGACCGACTTGATCGTCAACAACTACATTGTTAACTGTGACATCTTCATTGTTGTGGGATTCCTCCGAATCCCTACTCGCCGCTTGTGAGCGAACCCACAACTTGTATGATTCCTCAGCTTCTTCAACTGACATAAACCCCTTGTAAGAAGCATGACTATACCCTGATACCGACGAAAAACATGCAGGCCAGTTTAGGTATACTCCTGGCTGACGACCTCGATAGACAACATACGCTCTGAAGGCCATTCCTGCAACAGGAGGGGATATAAGGAAGAGGGAAGTATAGTGTTAGAGGCTGTTGGAATTCAGGCGTGCGAACAAAGTCGAAACTCACTCAAAGATCTAAAAGTTCATTAACATCTTGAAACTCAAGTACATAAACCTAAGATGTATAGACTATTTCTGAACAAAAATCGTAAACCCTAGATCTAAAATAAGAGGAGAAAAAATAATTGAAGCTTTGAAGGTTGAAGACGAAACTTAGAGAAGAACAAAGGGAGTTAGTGTTGCATATGATTAAACCTTATCGGTTGTTTCTGCCTTAATTTCATTATACATTACAACAAGACTTTATTTAGTTAATATGTACAATAAATACAGAAAGATGAAAACTTAAGAACAGAAGGAAATACTTACAGAAAGATGAAAGCTTGTTGGCTGTGTTTTTCTGGATAGTATTGTCAGGCCTAGTCCCTCTCTGGCATGTTTATGTTTATTATCCATAATTCTACGGTGCCTGGTAGCACCAGGCACCATAGTATTGCTCGTTTATTATTAAGTGTCCTGCTTTCTTTCGAGATGTTTAACTCTTTTGTTAACAAAAACTTTGCCTTGATAAAAGTAAATCAGAGATGAAAATAAATGTACAATTTTTTTTCTTCTTTTTTTCAATCATTAAAACGTTGTCTAGATTTTAAGCTCATTTGTAAACTTGATTAGTAAAATATGTGATGCAAATCATGTGCGCCATGTTGAATGATTGAGGTAATTAGCTCGCAATTATAGTTCAAACTGTGGTTGTGTTATTGCATACAAGTGACCGTATGCCCTCCCAAGTTAAACTGTTTCACAAACCATGGATCATATTCCATGCTAATCCACAATGGCGTCTCATCAGTCAAATTCGATTCTATCACTCCATGAAGTTCTTGAGGACTCAGTTACCTGAGTCTGGGGAAACATGGATTTCCGGAAGAAAAATGTATATTTTGAAAACTATAATTAGAATATTTCTTGAAAGCCTTCTAGAATGAAAACGGATTTGTAACAAATGTAGCAAAAATTGAGATTTTAAAACCTGCCTGATTTTTTGCATGTATGCAAAACAGCAATTTTTTTCTGAAAGACAAGACTTCAAGTTCAAGAGTGAACACCAAAGCTTGTTTGGTAGTAGGAATGGAAAGCAAGTTCCCACATAAGCATTTTGAAGATCAGATCAAAAGTTTCTTTTGATGGCAAATCATTTCGATGAGGCAAGCAGATTAGCTAGATAGTGTATGCTACTCATGCCTCATGAATCCAATGTTCATTTTGCTCATGTTTGTGGCATATTTACCACCAAACATTCTCACTACCAGTCAGTCAAATATTTGTTCTATTAATTCACTCAATTTAGCTAGCTAGACTTCTCTTTAGAGAGAACAGAGGCACCAAGCCACCAACAACTGAAGGGGCAGCCGCGTATGTTCCCTATTCAAAAGTGACTTGATCCTGATTTTAAATTAAATTTTTTTAAATGATTTGTTTCTTCTACTTTAACAATGATTGGCACAAAAGATGCAATGTAAAGAATTGTATTGAAATACATAACATAGAATAAATATCATGAATATAGTCATGATTTTGAAGATTCTTCTTTAATCTAATATTAAAATCGTGGGCTCGCCGAGTATTACCTCGCATGTGGTGCCTTAACACGATTAAGAATATAGATCTAAGAAGAGTTTTGATGAAAACACAGAGATAAAAAGATGCTTATATAAACAAAAAAAAAAGTCTACAAATATGAACACTGAAATTTATAAAAAAAAAAAAAACCCCACGACTCATAAAAAAAAACCCACATGAATTACAATTAAAATGAACCCTAGATGAAGCTCTTCGGTTGAAGAACACTGAAATAAAAAAAAAAATAAAAAAAATTGAACCCTAGATGAATAACTTCGGCTGAAGAACACTGAAATAAAAAAAAAAAAAATTTGAACCCTATATCTGAAGACGAAACGAAGAGAAGAAGAAAGGGCTTACCTCTGCGTCCGAGCGATGAAAACCAACTTCTTGTCCGAAACCAATAACCTAAAACACCCAAGTAAAGGGAAAATCAAAAACTAAAATCCTAAAACCTAAGCACCTTATTATTTGAATTAATGGATAAAGGAATTGACAATCTGCACATCTAGGCGTTTTAAAGTAATAAATACCTAGTTGATATTTGATGCTAATCAATACTAGACATTACATATATAACACATGACAAGGACGTGCACGCAGAAGTAGATTCTATAATCTGTATAGCATCTGCACATGAAATGTGTCTTAAATGTGTAGTCCAACTAGAAATGCTTTCTAGCTACTAACTTTTTATTGATAAAAAGGAAAAGAAACTGAAGTTGCAAAGACATTCTATTTCCTAGAAGTGCCATCAGTTACAAAATTATCAGCTCGAGAACATATTTAATTCATTCTAGAAGAGACAAGGTGAAAACCATGCCTTGTGTGGATGAAACTTTTTATCTCCAACAAAAATGACAGTGTCAGTTACCAGATAAATAGTTGTGACACACTACTGAGAGAAAATTTTTGAACTAGGAAATAGGAGTAGAAAAGAACAAAGTTGTATCTTACGATACAGCCAGAATTGCAACTTCAGATGACACTAAATAGATCAATGAGTACGCATATTTCATCAACAAAATGAGGATCAACTTTCACTTTTTCCATTAATGTGGTTAACTTTCAAGCAAAATCCCATAAAAAATATAATGAACCTCTCTACCTCATACTCTTCTTCCATTAGTGTATAAGAGTTTCAATCAAAACCCCATCAAAAATAGAATGAACCTCTCCATCTCATACCCTTTTAGATTAGTGTATAAAAGGTTAAATCAAAACCCCATCAAAAATAGAATTAACCTCTCCATCTCATACCCTTTTTAGACTAGTGTATAAAAGGTTAAATCAAAACCCCATCAAATAAACCCAAAATCAAAACAAACTAAAATAGCGAAGAAACCATAACATCAAACAAAGGACACAAAATAACATCAAACATATAGCATTTGCATTGTAATCTAGGGTTTTTGTTTAAGAAACATATGGCATTGTCTGTTATTCCAAGCACTAGCAATGTGACACTGTTAGCAATAATCGCATAATGATTTTGTAAGCACTAGTAAACTTGCTTTGATTAAGAAACTAATTTACTAGTACATTGAATCATACTATGAATGACAATGTTCCCTTGGAACTTGTGGATCCTTTCTATTATAACCACTCGTGAATCAGGTAAGCTAAACTTAGATATGAAGACTTATTAGGTTTTCTAAGTGCCACCCACAACATACGCTCTTCGGCTGAAGAACACTGTAATAAAATAAAAATTGAACCCTAGATCTGATATAAATATCATGAATATAGTCATGATTTTGAAGATTCTTCATTAATCTAATCTTAATAATCGTGGGCTCGCCGAGTATTACCTCGCATGTGGTGCCTTAACACGATTAAGAATATAGATCTAAGAAGAGTTTTGATGAAAACAAATCTTAAAGAAAAAGAAAAATTCTACAGATATGAACACAGAAATTAAAAAAAAAAAAAAAAAAACCCCACAATTCATAAAAAAAAAAAAAAAAAAAAAAAAAAAAATTCGACATGAACACTGAAATTATTACAAGCTCTTCGGTTGAAGAACACTGAAAAAAAAAATTGAGCCCTACATGAAGCTCTTCGGCTGAAGAACACTGAAATAAAATAAAAAAATCCACCCTAGATGAACCCTAGATCTGAAGACGATCATAGTCTCAAAAAAAAAAAAACATTCATACTGAGCTTGAGTGATAGCTTCACTTGCAATGGGAAATACTGAGCTTAACAAGCTCAATTTTTCACCCATTGATTTTGCTTGTAATTTTCCATAACCAAAATTAGGAACAAATCTTTTAAACCAACCCTAGATGTAGAAACCCTAGATCTAGATCTAGAAATCACCAGAAATCAACACAAAATATGCAATAGAAACCCTAGATCTAGAAACCCACCACAAGAAATCAAATAGAGATTTACCTTTACTTCGAGGCTTTGCAGTGTTGAGAGATTTTGAAGCTTTTCGAATGGATTTTCGGTGAGTTATTTGAAGACGAAATCGAATGGGGACTGGGGAGGAAGCTGCTCGATCGGGGTGTGGTCTGAGCTTGAAAGATTTCCTCTTTTTTCACTCAAAAGCTTTGAGGATAGGGGGTAGAATCCGTCGAACCTGCCGAAAATGGAGAGAGGGCTCGCCGAGTGTGTCGATAATGGGGAGAGGGAGAGGGAGAGGCAGAGGGGGCGAGAGACACAGGGTGCGAGAGCGAGAGACACAGGGAGCGAGAGAGGGAAATGAAGAATGGAAGCTCCATTCCCTCTTCTTCTCGCCCAAAAATTTCAGTTCCCTCGCTTTTTTTTTTTTTTTTTTTTTTCTCCACGTCAGCTGCCCGCCGCGTGCGACTCACCCTCCCTCGCCCAAACCCTCGCCCAAACCCTCGACATCTAGAATTTCTCATCCTCAAATGTTGTAGTAAAGAGAAAACACTTGGATGAAACTAGATACAAACTCATTTCGTATGACAACAAGTAGCAGTAATGATTTGACGGAGGAATTGATAGAGTGTACCCATAGCAACCAAGTTTCGGTGGATGAGGGGTGTAGAAGTTGTGATCTGAGCTGTGAAAGTGATTGGAAACTTGGTCCAATCGTGAGTAGAAGAAGTTGGCAGAGAGGGAAAAGTCAGAGAAGTGTAATGGTTCTGAGATTTAAGAGAGAATCACAATAAAACTAACAGACCTTGATATTCATTTCAGGAAGAACAGATAAGGAAAACAGAGCCTTTTTCTCTCACAGAGAGACCATTTGCTTCTTTCTACAACCTGCTTCTTCATTGATTATACAACCTGCTTCTTCATTGATTATACCTACTATTTATATAGATAAAGCCCTAATACATGTACTAGCCAAAATGGAGAGGAAGGGCGCGTGAGCAAGGAACGTGGAGCTCATTGTGGCCGGCAAGATCAGAGTGGCGCAGTGGTCCAGGTACCCTGTCCTTAACTGATTCTGTGATTTCATAACAGCTTTAACAGCTTTTGTGATTTCATAACAGCTTTAACCGTTTTTGGGATCACATGCTACTCACGTGAGTCACTTAAGCAGGAATTGGCATGTGCGAGGCACGTGAATTAACCACTCGTAAAGCTTCAAAAATCAGTTTGTTCCCGCCAATCCAGAGCAGAGCCTGTGTTCTTCGCGCACTCGTGACAATACCTTCCTCTCATGTACATGCTTGACCTCAAGCATGAAAGTTTGGGAAGCGGGCATGGATGACAGCCCAATCCTCCCATGTAGCGTCCGAGGGCGAGCCGGAAGACCACTGTACCAGAACCTGAGTGACCGCCCTGTTATGGCGCGGAACTAACCGCCTGTTCAATATCGCCACTGGTTCGGGGTGGAGTGAACCATTCGAGTCCGAAGATGGCAGTAAGGGAAGGCTTTGTTGGTGTGACCCCAAGTGGGCCTTGAGCTGGGAGACATGGAAGACGTCGTGAATTTGAGACCCTTCTGGAAGGAGCAGCCGATAAGCAACATTACCAAGTTTCTCCACAATTTGGAAGGGACCGAAGAAGCGTGAAGCAAGCTTCAGATTACGGCGAAGGGAGACGAAATTCTGACGATAGGGTTGTAGCTTAAGATACACCCAGTCGCCTAAATTGAATGAGCGCTCAGTGCGCTTTCGATCAGCGAAAAATTTCATCCGTTCCTGTGCCTTAATCAATCGTTCCTTGAGAATAGAAAGCATCTCTTGGCGTTCATGGAGGTAGGTCTGGACCTCACTGATGTTGGTGGACTCAATTGGTGGGAGTGCGAGGAGTGGAGGTGTATAACCATACAAAGCTTGAAAGGGCGAGATTTGTAAGCTTGAGTGAAATGTGGTGTTGAACCAGTATTCTGCCAGATAGAGCCAGTGGAACCATTTGGAAGGGGCCTGACTGGTCATGCATCTTAGGTACGTTTCTAGGCAAGCGTTGGTGCGCTCGGTCTGTCCGTCGGTTTGTGGGTGGTAGGCGGAGCTCATTGCGAGATCTGTTCCAAGTGCGGCGAAGAGTTGTTGCCAGAAGGTGCTAGTGAAGGTCTTGTCTCGATTGGAGACGATCGATTCAGGTAGGCCATGCAATTTGTAGATTGTCTGTAAGAATACCTTGGCCACCATGGAGGCAGTGAAGGGGTGTGTGAGAGCCAAGAAATGGCTGTATTTGGTTAATCGATCCACGACCACCATTATCACGGAGTGACCGTGAGAGACGGGTAACCCTTCGATGAAGTCCATCGAAATGTGTTGCCAAGCTCTGTCGGGAATAGGCAAAGGTTGTAAGAGCCCGCCATACCCACTGAGATCATATTTGTTACGTTGGCAAACTTCACATTCGATGATGAATTTCGTAAGATCACGTTTCATACCCGGCCAATAGAAGTGATGCAATAAGCGTTGGTATGTAGCCGTGATGCCTGAATGGCCGCCAAAGTTGGAGCAGTGGACGGAAGAGATTAGTTGTTGGCGGAGAGAACCAACTGATCCAATATAAATTTTGGATTTAAATTTGAGCAGACCATGACATAGTGCCCAGTTGGGAAACCCGTCACCATGAACGAGCAGTTTGGGTAATAGGGAGTTGGCCAATTCATCTCCCACATAGCTGGTGGCAATCTCATGTTTCCATGTCGGTGTACACTGAGTTAAGGCGAGGCAATTGGCTGCAACCTCAGGACTGGAAACGATGGCAGGATGACGTGAAAGAGCATCAGCTGCTTTGTTGTCGGTACCTTGGCGATAATGAATGGTGAAGTCGTAACCAAGCAGCTTTGAGAGCCACTTCTGCTGGGTAACTGATGTGAGTCTCTGATCCAGAAAATGTTTAATAGCTTGATGATCAGTGAGGATCAAGAATTTGGAGCCTAGCAGGTATGGACGCCACTTTTGCACAGCCAGCACAATGGCAAGCAGTTCCTTCTCGTATGTGGATAACCCGAGTTGCGAGGGCCCAAGGACTTGCTAAAATAAGCTATGGGGTGATGGTCCTGGCTTAGGACATCACCAATCCCGTGGGTACTAGCATCTGCTTCCACAGTGAAAGGAGCTTTGAAGTTTGGTAATTTGAGACTGGCGTAGAGCAGAGGGCGTGCTTGAGCTGTTCGAAGGCAGCAGTGGCAGCATTGGACCATTGGAATGAGTCCTTTTTTAGCAGGTCAGTAAGGGGTTTAGCAATGGAACCATAGTGACGAACGAACTTGCGATAATAACCCGTCAAGCCTAAGAAGCCGCGAAGGAGTTTAAGGGAGACTGGGAGTGGCCAAGAGAGAATGGCACTGACTTTAGATTGGTCTACTGCCACGCCATCAGCAGAGATTACGTGCCCGAGATATTCAATGTTGGGCTGTCCAAAGGAACACTTGGACAGTTTGATGTGAAGGGAGTGTTTACGTAGGATGGAGAAGGTGATATGGAGGTGAGTTAAATGTTCTTTCATGGAGCAGCTGTAGACGAGAATGTCGTCGAAGAAGACAAGGATGAATCGTCTTAAATGTGGTTGAAAAATGGTGTTCATGAGGGCTTGGAAGGTGGAAGGGGCGTTAGTGAGGCCGAAGGGCATGACGAGAAATTCATAGTGGCCATTGTGAGTTCGGAAAGCGGTCTTGTGAGTGTCATTTGGATCGACCAAGACTTGATGGTAGCCCGAGCGGAGGTCGATCTTAGAAAAAATGGTTGAGCCATGGAGTTCTTCAAGGAGTTCGTCTATGAGGGGAATGGGGTTTCGATCCTTGATGGTTAACTCATTGAGGCGCCGGTAGTCTACGCAAAAGCGCCAAGACCCGTCCTTCTTCTTGACCAAGAGAATAGGGGCTGCGAAAGGACTGTGAGATGGTTTAATGAGGCCTGCGGCAAGCATCTCTTGAATGAGTTGTTCAACAATGGATTTCTGGATGTGCGATAATCTGTATGGCAGCAGGGAAGGGGTGTGGCGTCGGTTTTTAATGGGATCTTATGATCCAGCAGCCGTTTAGGGGGTAGGGATGTTGGAGGATCAATGACATCTTGGAACTTGAGGAGGAGATCAGCATTGGAAGGGTGTGGTTGGGGTGAGTGAGGAGTGGCTTCCATGGACCAAAAGGTACCAATGAAGGTATGATGAGGGCAGAGTTTATGTGGCTTGAGTGAGAAGAGAATGTTGATGTTAGAGGGTCGATTTGATCCCTGTAATGTTGTCCTATGTCCTTGGTGAACTAGAGTGAGCTGAAGTTTTTGTAAATTAATTGTGATATCGCCAAAAGTTTTCAGCCAGTCCACGCCTAATACCATCTCGTGCTCCCCCAAGGGTAGGACTCGCACATCTCCACTAAAAGATATGCCTTGCACAGTCCAAATCAGAGGCTGGCAGACTGCTGTGCTATGCAATTGTTGTCCGTTAGCCACTCTTACAGTCATAGGCGCAGTTGTTTGCACGGGCCAGCTTGTGGCCTTAACCACCTTGGGGTCGATGAAGGAATGCGTGCTGCCTGTGTCTACCAGAATAGAGACGGCGACCTTCTTGATGTGGCCACTCAAGAGGATGGTGTTGGATTTGTTGCAACCATGAAGTGCATTAATGGAGAGTTCCATTTCAGTCTGTTCTTCGGAGGTTAAGCCATCACAAGTGCTGTCTGGAACTGCCAGGGAGCCTTCATATTCGGTTGCACTATTGTCCTCGTCAGTGGTAAGGAGGTATAATTGCTGGAACTTGCATCTGTGGCCAGGTTTGTAGAGTTCGTCACAATTATAGCATAGGCCTTGGTCGCGACGAGTTTTCATTTGAGCTGGAGAGAGGCGCCGAATGGGGGGTTTGTAAGGAGGCGGCCTAGGTGGTGGTGACTTGTGGAGCAGATTTTGGCTGGGGAGAGGAGGCCTGGAACTCATGGATAAATGTGGAGGTTGGCTAGAGATGGGGAGCTTGGGACCCAATGGAGATGATGAATGGTTTGTGGGACGATAATTGGGTGAGGGATGGTGAATGGATTGTTGTGATGGGGATGAACATGCTTCCTGCATTCTGGCTAAGGAAAGGGCCTGAGCAATACTGGAGGGTTGGAACATTTGGACCCTAGTTTTAATGTGGGGTTTAAGGCCACTAAGGAAGCTCAACACATAGTATGATTCACTGAGGATATCATTATTAATAACCATCCAGGACTTAAGCTCCTCAAACTTTTCATAGTAAGCTTCCACTGAAGTGGATTGGTAGAGTTTGTTGAAGGCCTCCACATAATTCTCATGGACTGGATTCTCAAATCTGAGACATACGTCGGCTGCTAATTGAGGCCATGATATGGTCGGCTTACCCATTTGATAGTCGAGATACCATGTATTCGCCTTGCCGTTAAGGTGGATGGAGGCAATGGACACCTTGCAGTCAGGTGCTATATTGTGAAGTAGGAAGTACCTCTCACATTTCTTGACCCATGAGCGAGGGTTAGTCCCGTCGAAGTGGGGAAAATCCACATTCGGAAAACGGAAATGACCCATTGAAGGCTCATTCTGGATGGAGGCATCAGTGTGCCATTGCTGAGCTGGGTGCTCAGGCATATGGGAGCTGCTTGCAGCAGGGTGCGAACTCGATGGAGTGGGAGGGTGTTTTCCTTGGATGAGTTGCATCAATTGAGCAAAACGTGAGTCAATATGTTGCCTGAGTTCTTCTCCACTTTTGGCCAACTGCTCCTCCGTCTGTGCCAGTTTAGCAACATCTTTTTTCAAGAGCTCAATCTGGTTCATAGCCTCATTGAACTGCCTCTTGGATTCTCGCAGGTGAGTCTCCATCTCTTTAGCCCTGGTCTCGATGGCTCCCATATAACCAGCGCTCTGATACCAAGTGTAATGGTTCTGAGATTTAAGAGAGAATCACAATAAAACTAACAGACCTTGATATTCATTTCAGGAATAACAGATAAGGAAAACACAGCCTTTTTTTCTCACAGAGAGACCATTTGCTTCTTTCTACAACCTGCTTCTTCATTGATTATACCTACTATTTATATAGATAAAGCCCTAATACATGGTACTAGCCAAAATGGAGAGGAAGGGCGCGTGAGCAAGGAACGTGGAGCTCATTGTGGCCGGCAAGATCAGAGTGGCGCAGTGGTCCAGGGTACCCTGTCCTTAACTGATTCTGTGATTTCATAACAGCTTTAACAGCTTTTGTGATTTCATAACAGCTTTAACCGTTTTTGGGATCACATGCTACTCACGTGAGTCACTTAAGCAGGAATTGGCATGTGCGAGGCACGTGAATTAACCACTCGTAAAGCTTCAAAAATCAGTTTGTTCCCGCCAATCCAGAGCAGAGCCTGTGTTCTTCGCGCACTCGTGACAAGAAGAAGAGCTTAGAAAGCGGCGGTTGACTGACGAAAGAAAAGGAAGAGAAGGGCGAGTTAGTGTTCTAAGATGTGTAGTAGTAGATAAAGAGGAAGAGGAAAACCCATAAGCAACTCGAGAGGTTCTTAATAGTAGAGAATATGATGATGATGATGATGATGATGATGAAGCGGTTATACAACATTACGAGAGAGAGAAATCAATTCATGGAAATAGGAGATGAGATGATGGGTGTTAGGTGGTTGGGTTGAAATTGTTGATGATTCAAATGTTGGACAAATCCAATAATGTGGGCACACATATGTAATATAATGTGTATTGCTATCTTAAAGTGTAGTCGATTTAAATATGTGATCTAATAGGGGTATTGGACTATAAGGTATTAATAAATAACATGGTGTAAATAAGGATGTAATTTCTAATTCAATGAGGGGCATAATTGTAAATTCACAGCCCGTAAGTTGAAGGGTTGTGACTTATGAGGATTATAAATTAGGATGGGTCCCCGATTGAGCGTATGCGTATTAGAGAAATATTTTGGCATTGTCTTCTGTATCCTCTCAACAGATAACTAAGGGAAAACGCTTGAATCAATCGGAAGATCCAAACAATCCAAACTCATCACAATCAACGAGGGAATCGCTATGGATCGATCGGGTATGTTTCTATTATTCTTGTTTCCATTGAATCAACTAGAGTCTTAAGTTTTTAGTTTAAATACAACAATTGGTATCAGAGCCAGTTCTGTTGATTCCATGTGAAATTATAAAGGAAAACATACAGTGATTATTTGTTTCATACAGTGATATATATATTCATATAATAGCAAAGCAATTGAATATAGCATGATCTGGACCTACAGTGATTATGTATTCATGATTATAGACTTGAATCTATATAGATATGTATTCATGGCAATTGTCTTCACTGTTTCATTGTGAGTGTAATTGTATTCAGTGATTACATTGTAATTGTATTTCCTATTGAAATAGATTACAATTTGGATCAAGGTGAAATAGATGTATTAAAAAAAAAAAAAAAAAAAAACCGATTTTACTGTTACAGTGAACAGTGAATGCGATTTCGTGAACAGTGAACACCGATTTCACTGTTGCGATGAACAGTGATACGCGATTTCGTGAACAGTGATATGCAATGTCGTGAATAGTGAAAAACGATTTCACTGTTACAGTGAACAGTATCTGCGATTATGCATATAAAAAAAAAATATATTGTTCACATTGACCGCGACTGTTCACATTGACCACGACTATTCATTGTTGGGCCTGGCGAATGTTGGGCTTGTATAGTGACTGTTCACGGGCCTGGTGACTGTTCATGGGCCTGGTGACTATTCAGTTGACTGTTCACGGGCTTTGTGATTGTTCACCTATTGGGCCTGTTGCTGTTATTAATAATTGGGCCTGTTAGTACATTTTACTTTGACTATTGGGCCTGTTGCTGTCGGTAATATTGTTTTAAAGTATTGAGACCCATGTTTTAATTGTATTAATGGCTATATTTTATTTATACATAGAATATAATTTTGGTTTCATGTATCACTATTGTGTTCCTTATTTAAAATTTACACCATTTAACTAATAGGTTGCCAAAGCAACCACTATTAGAAAATATTGGTTGATTTTAAATAAGTAAGCATGCTACTTCCATGTGAAACAATCGGCCCAAAGGAAGATTGTTTTGATCGGATAGTCCCTAGTCTTAAATATATGATAAAGTTTACTTTACCATGCTTTTATTATGTCAAAAGGCATAATATTAGGCTGGTTTCATTGTGTACGAAGAGTACCACTTACAGATTGATATTTCTGTCCAAAGACTAAATAACAATGCTGTGTTAGGTATCTTAATATGGGTTTTTTATTTACCTATTGTATGAATTTAAAAGGTTTATGCAATTGAATAATGATGTGAATATGTTATTTATGTAATTTATTCTCTGTACAGCTAATATGTCTGCTACTAGTATATCTGCCGGTGTAAATAATATTCTCATGCTTAATGGGACAAACTTCAAGGACTGGAAAGAGAACGTGTTAATCGTTCTTGGATGTATGGATCTGGACCTTGCCTTAAGGATTGAGTAACCCGCTCCTCTTATAGATGCAAGTACTTCTGATGCCAGGAAATACTTCGAGAAGTGGGAACGCTCCAATCGCATGAGTCTCATGCTCATCAAGCGAGGTATTCCAAAAGCCTTTAGGGGTGCAATATCCGCAGGGGTGACCAATGCTAGTGAGTTCCTTACTGAACTTGAAAAGCATTTTGCTAAAAACGATAAGGCTGAAACAAGCACGCTTTTAGCTAGCTTGATTTCATTAAAGTATAAAGGCAAAGGGAACATTAGAGAGTACATCATGGAGATGTCTCATCTTGCTTCAAAACTTAAAACACTAAAGCTTGAGTTATCTGAGGATTTACTCGTGCATCTAGTTTTAATATCACTTCCTCCACAGTACAGTCAGTTTAAGGTCAGTTACAACTGTCAAAAGGAGAAATGGACTCTTAATGAGCTCATTTCCTACTGTGTGCAAGAGGAAGACAGGTTGAAGCAAGACAGAATGGAAAGTGCTCATTTTGCAAGCACCTCTAAAGATAAGGGCACAAACCGAAAGAAGGATAATGAAGCTGCTAAGGGTCCAGCACAAAAGAAACAGAAAGGCAATGAGAGTTGTTTCTTTTGTAAGAAACCTGGACATGTAAAGAAGGAATGTACCAAGTATCACGCTTGGCTTGCTAAAAAGGGTATGTTTCTTGCTTTGGTCTGTTCTGAGATTAACTTAGCTTCAGTACCTAGAAACACTTGGTGGTTAGATTCCGGTGCTACTACTCACATAAGTGTTTCTATGCAGGGTTGTCTGAGCTACCGAAAGCCAAGTGATGCTGAAAGACACATCTTCGCGGGCGATGGAAAATCGGTAGAAGTGGAAGCAATAGGAAACTTTAGGTTACTCTTAGGGACTGGTTGTTATTTGGAACTGAAAGACACTTTTGTAGTACCGTCATTTAGACGGAATTTGGTTTCTATTTCCTTGTTGGACAAATTTGGATATTGTTGTTCATTTGGAAATAATCAATTTAGTCTTTCATTAAATTCCAATATTATTGGTACTGGTTCATTAAGCACATTTGATAACCTATATCTTCTTGATACTATTGCCTCATATAATGTAACCTTGCATGTGGAATCACGTGGTACTAAGCGTAAGCTAAATGAAGGAAATTCATCAAAACTATGGCACAAACGTTTAGGACATATCTCGAAAACGAGAATGGAAAGACTTGTGTCAGATGGCATAATTGATTCTCTTGATTTTTCAGACTTTGATGTCTGTATTGAGTGCATCAAGGGAAAACAGACCAAATAAAAGAGATTAGGTGCAAACAGAACTTCAGACGTCTTAGAATTGATCCACACAGATATTTGTGGACCATTCCCTTCGGCTTCTTGGAATGGTCAACAATATTTTATATCATTCATAGACGATTACTCACGCTATGGGTACCTATATCTCATTCATGAGAAATCTGAGTCACTGGATATGTTCAAAGCTTTCAAAGCTGATGTTGAGAACCAACTCAACAAACGAATTAAAAGTGTCAGGTCTGACCGTGGTGGTGAGTATTACGGCAGATATGACGGTTCCGGTGAACAGCGTCCAGGACCATTTGTTAAATTCCTAGAGGAATGTGAAATCGTCCCACAGTACACCATGCCGGGATCACCTAACATGAATGGTGTAGCCGAAAGACGAAACCGAACTCTTAAGGACATGGTAAGGAGTATGATCAGCCATTCTACATTACCAGAATCACTCTGGGGAGAAGCACTAAAGACTGCAGCTTACATCCTTAATAGAGTACCAACTAAAGCAGCTGCCAAAACACCTTATGAACTTTGGACAGGTAGAAAACCTAGTCTAAAGCATTTTCACATTTGGGGATGTCCAGCTGAAGCAAGGCCTTATCGGCCGAATGAAAAGAAATTGGACTCCAAAACAGTGAGCAGCTGCTTCATTGGCTACTCTGAGCGATCTAGGGGCTACAAGTTCTATAATCCCACTATTAAGTCCATTTTTGAAATGGGGACAACAACATTTTTTGAGGATGTCGAGTTTGGGGGGAGAAATCAGGTACGAGACATTGTCTTTGAAGAGGAATCAATTTCGACTCCTACTACTGTTGTTGACAATGTACATGTTCCACTACCTGTCATTGATCAAGAAGCAGATCTGGAACCTCAACAGGACAATGTTAAACTACTCCCTGCTCCAATTGAATTAAATATTCCAGAAGAACAAACTCAACAACCTCAAGATCAAATGCCATTAAGGAGATCCACGAGAGAAAAGAGAAGAGCTATTCCGGATGATTATATGGTATTTCTCGAAGAACATGAGGAAAATGATGGATTGGTGGAAAATGATCCAATCAACTTCCATCAAGCCATGCAGGATTCTAACTCTCAAAAGTGGATAGATGCTATGAATGAGGAGTACAAGTCTATGCAAGACAATCAATTTTGGGATCTTGTCCCATTACCTGAAAATACAAAGCCTATTGGTTGTAAATGGATATTCAAAACCAAGAAGGACTCAAAAGGTAATGTGGAAAGGTATAAAGCTCGTCTTGTAGCTAAAGGCTTCACTCAAAAGGAAGGCATCGACTATAAAGAGACTTTCTCTCCGGTGTCAAAGAAAGACTCATTTAGGACAATCATGGCTCTTGTTGCACATTTTGACTTTGAGTTGCATCAGATGGATGTTAAAACAGCGTTTCTCAATGGCGACATTGATGAAACAATTCATATGGTGCAACCAGAAAACTTTGTGTCTGGAGACCCAAAGAATATGGTTTGCAGACTAAAGAAATCCATCTATGGGCTCAAGAAAGCTTCCCGTCAATGGTACTACAAATTTCATCAAGTAATTGTCTCGTTTGGTTTTAAGACAAATGTTGTTGATAACTGTGTGTATCATAAGTTCAGTGGGAGTAAGCATATCTTCTTTGTTTTGTATGTTGATGACATATTGCTTGCCACTAATAATATAGACATGTTGCACGAAACCAAGAGATTTCTATCAAAGAAATTTGAAATGAAAGATCTTGGTGAAGCTTCTTTTGTCTTAGGGATTCAGATATACCGGGATCGTTTTCGGGGTATTCTTGGATTATCACAAAAGAGCTATATAGAAAAAGTGCTTAAAAGGTTTGGCATGCAAGATTGTAAACCAGGAGATACCCCTATATCTAAAGGAGATAAATTCAGTCTTAAACAGTGTCCTAAGACTAAACTTGAAGTTGTAGAGATGCAAAAGATCCCCTATGCATCCGCTGTTGGGAGTCTTATGTATGCTCAAGTATGTACACGTCCAGACATAGCATTCATTGTTGGAATGCTTGGCAGATATTTGGATAACCCTGGGATGAGTCACTGGAAAGCAGCTAAACGGGTTATGAGATATTTACAGAGAACTAAGGATTACATGCTCACATACAAGAGATCAGATCAGTTGGAGATCATAGGGTATGCTGATTTTGATTTTGCTGGATGCCAAGATAGTAGAAAATCTACATCAGGCTACATTTATCTGTTAGCTAGATGAGCTATTTCTTGGAGAAGTGCTAAACAGACACTCATAGCTTCTTCCACCATGGAAGCAGAATATGTGGCGTGTTTTGAGGCCTCCAACCACGGATTATGGCTGCGTTATTTTGTCACTGGGCTGCGCATTTTGAATGACATAGAAAGACCACTAAAGTTATATTGTGACAATAAGTCAGCAGTTTTATATGCCAATAACAACAGGAGCTCGTCTAGGTCAAATCATATTGACATAAAGTTCCTGGTTGTGAAAGAGAGAGTAGAGAATAAACAGATTTTCATAGAGCATATTGGGACACACTCCATGATTGCGGATCCGCTTACTAAGGGATTACCACCCAAGGTCTTTCATGAGCACACCGCTCATATGGGTGTTATGTCACATGAGGATATCATGGTTTAGTGGGAGTTTTGTTGTTCTATGATGAATTTTTGGACACATTGGTGTAATTTAGTATTTTCTGCAGAAATAAAGTCTTCAGTCAATTGTCTGTTTATTATATGTTTGATCTCATTAAAGATTAAAGTTGGACCGGTTGGAAATAGACATGTTTGGATCACATCACATGTAATTTCCATGCTCTACATCCATGTTTGATCTATGTCATTTGATTATATTGGTATATGTGACTATTGATGGATTTCGTTACGCTACTTGTGACGCAAATCGCTTTAATCCTATATCAATATAGTCAATGGACGAGATTGTTTCGAAATACCTTTACTTGTGATAGCAAGTTTTTTGAGCTCATAAGGTTATACACATTAACGGTAACATATGTGGCCCAAGTGGGAGATTGTTGGACAAATCCAATAATGTGGGCACACATATGTAATATAACGTGTATTGCTATCTTAAAGTGTAGTCCATTTAAATATGTGATCTAATAGGGGTATTGGACTATAAGGTATTAATAAATAACATGGTGTAAATAAGGATGTAATTTTTAATTCAATGAGGGGCAGAATTGGAAATTCACAGCCCGTAAGTTGAAGGGTTGTGACTTATGGGGATTATAAATTAGGATGGGTCCCCAATTGAGCGTATGCGTATTAGAGAAAATTTTTGGCATTGTCTTCTGTATCCTCTCAACAGAGAACTAAGGAAAAACGCTTGAATCAATCGGAAGATCCAAACAATCCAAACTCATCACAATCAACGAGGAAATCGCTATGGATCGATTGGGTATGTTTCTATTCTTCTTGTTTCCATTGAATCAACTAGAGTCTTAAGTTTTTAGTTTAAATACAACATCAAAGATTTCAATAAACCAAACCCAACCCTTAAGAAAAACAAAAAACAGAGTGAAAGGCGCGTGGTGGCCTCCGGTAGCTCCCTTGATTGCCTTTTACTGCAGTGCAGTGTGCATAGCAGTGCGGGTTGAGGGGGATTGTGTGTTTGATTACATGTGCTTATGGTTTTACTGTTGAGCTGGTGATTTATGGGTGTACATGTGGCGGCGACGACCGATATTTCGAGACGGTTTTGAGGTGGGGTCAGCCACTTTAACTTATGCGGCGACTTATGACCGATGGGATCCGACGGCTACGATCACACCCATTTTGGTATGGGCCCGCCATGAGGCTGATTTGCAGATCAAGTTTTGAACTTGGATCAGAGGTAGCGGATAAGAAGAAGAATAAATATTTTGTAATGACAATCAAAAATTCTAGCTGGCCCGTCCTCACAACCCGTTCTATGGGACGGACCCTCCCAAGCACGTGCCTTTGGGAGGGCGTCTCGCACGTGCCTGACCAAAGTTAAAAAAAAAAAAAAAAGCGGAAAAAACTAAACTTTCGAAAGTTAAAAACCTTTCTCACAATCCAAACATGGAAACGCAACCACTTCTCGACTCGTCATCAAAACCCCATTATGAAAACCAACACAAAGTCGAAGAAATCACACTCCATGTCCATCAATCCACCATTGAAGACATCGAAGAACCTTCAACAACCGAGCTCGAATCATCCCAAAAGACCAACCTCCACTTCTCAATGACCGCCCCAGCTTTGTTAAGCATGTCAGACTTGGCACCCCAGATGAAAAAGCCAGAGTTTTTCGAATCGAATTCGATGATTACACAGTCTGTTCTGCTTTTAATGGTTTATCTTGTACTGGGTATTGTTATATATTCGTTTACTAGGGAGAACTATTCAGGAGATGAAACTCACCCAATTGTGGATGCAATTTATTTCTGTGTAATCACTATGTGCACTATTGGGTATGGAGATATTGCCCCTTGACACCTGCTACCAAAGTGTTTGCTTGTGTGTTTGTTTTGGTTGGTTTCGGGTTTATAGAGATTTTGCTTAGTGGGGTTGTCAATTATGTGTTGGATTCTCAAGAAAATATGATTTTGAGTAGCATTCATGTTGGTGGTGGTGGAGGTGGGTTCTCAGCTAAGAAATATATATTTGATGAAGAGAAGGGAAGGATGAGAATTAGAATGAAAGTGGGATTGGCACTTGGTGTTGTAGTGTTGTGTATTGTGATGGGGATTATGATATTTTGTTTAGTGGAGAATTTGAATTTGGTTGATGCAATTTACTTGTCTGTCATGTCTTTCACTACTGTTGGTTATGGAGATAGAGCATTTAAGACCTTAGTTTGGCTGCTGTTTTCGACTCTGGCAGTAGCCAGGGCATTTTTGTATCTGGCGGAGGCTAGGATTCATAAGAGGCTGAGGAAAATTGTCAATTGGGTGTTGCAGCGGGACATCACTGTATGAGACCATGGGGAGAGAAGAGGATGTAAGAACCAAAGATGGGGAAGAAGGTATCGAAGAAGAAGTAGATTTGCGCAAAGCGTTTGGTGTATTTGATAAAGATGGAGATGAATTGATAACTGTCGAAGAGTTGGGTTCAGTTTTATCATCCTTGGGGATCAAGCAAGGGCTAAGGATTGAGGAAATGCAAGGAGATGATAAAGAAGGTGGATTTGGATGGAGATGGTATGGTTAGTTTTGATGAGTTCAAACAAATGATGAAGACTAGGGGCAAGCTTCTTCAAGTGTCATAGACGACTTTCTACTTCAACATTCTCAAGAATGGTTCATGGCCATGGTAGTATTTTGCAGGTACACATGAGTGTTGGCGCGTACAACGCGAAACAGTTCCATATGTATTTACGCACTTTTGTAACCCTTATGTTATAAACTCAAAACTCCGGAGATAAATGTTGTTAATTGTACTGAGATATCATTTTAAGTTAGCTCAGGTTGAGCTTTTAGAAAACAAAACCAACTCTGTTGTCTATCCACAGTCACCTTCCATAGTTCAGTGATACTCCCTCCCATTTTACTTAGGACTAACGGTGCCATGGAGAACTATCAAACCAATCTAACAGACTAGGGATAATCGCGTTTTTCATTCAATCTTGAAAAGTTGTTCTTTCAAATCTTTGGTTTATTGCATGAAAAGAACAGAGCATAGTTTTTTTTTCCCAACGTAAAGGAGAAGCGCTGAACTGTGTACAATTACATAACGAGTGATAGTCCGGTAGTATGCACTACGCACTCGCAGAGAGGCCAAGTAGATCTTAGTTTTTGGTGGGGATATGGGGGTCCTTAAAAAGCAACATTCAGCATCATTTCTAGCTATCTCGTGTCTACAAAGTAACCAGCAGCATCATTAGAAATCTCTTCGTCCAGGATGGTTCACATCATTGCTAATCGTAATGCCAATCTCTCTCTCGAGTGCCATTGGTTTTGAATAAAGGTTACGTACACGACCAATGGGAAAAAATAAAGCAAAGGGCAAGTCTTGGCAAAAAGCAAGAATGATGATGATAAGATCAATCAAAGTTTATATATTCATCACCCACTGAATGAAAATCTCATTTCAACAACATATAATTGAGAAAAAACTAATTAACATTGATAAACAAAAAATGGAGTTACAACAGCTAGAGCTGCGTTGAAGTTTGGATCATCTGTGATCGCTGCGGTCGCTGCGCTCACTGTATCAACCAAGGTAGGTTGTGGTTGTTGGCCTTGTTGAGGTGGTGCTTGGTTCCAGAACTGCGCTGCTTGGGTATGGCGCTGAAGCTGAAATTATTGCCATGTTCAACGAGCAAGGCAGCATTGTTCTAGTTAAGTAGTTTGAGTTCATTATTCCATCAGCACTTGACATTGATCCTGAGAGAAGTACACTTGCCGCCGCGGATGTTGTGTTTGCCACTGCCATGACTGCAGGAGGGAGGGGAAGGTTGTGGTTCCCTTCATAGGTTGTCCCCAATATGGTTCTATCGTCAGCACACCTTTGAACCTAAAACAACAAAATTCACATTAGTTTTGAACTACTGTTATATCATATACGTACAAAAGCTTATGAACATTCAACATCCCATCTAATCTGTAATGGGAACACTGGCACAGACATATCCATAATGGTGTGACCGCTTATGTGATACACAAATCCGTATGATTTTGTTAGAGAAATCCCAGTATGCGGCAGGAGTTTGAACCATCAAGCACCCAAACACTCCATAACATGAACCCCCTCTCAACAAATTTGACTAGGTTGCATTGATAATTAAGAATATCGTTGATTGCTAAGAAACAGGTATTGACAATTGTGTGAAGGCTGGAAAAGAATGAATCACTAAGAATATGGAAATGCTTTGTTATGTTACAAACTCAGATGTTCAGGAGGAATGCGATGGAGTCATAACCCGACAGCTTTCTTGAAATGTTCCTTACGCTAAAGCGGTTTTTTTGATCAGCATAAATTTGTCCAGTTTACTTTTTGATTACAGTAACCTCACAAATCACAAGAAGATACTTAAAATAGGAAGAAATTAGATCAAAATCAAATCTCGCAAAACTTAGTTCTTCAGTATTTAAACTTAGAATCCTTTCAGAAATGCTGATATGGAATTGCATCCAAACATGACTCCTTGTACTATAGCCATAAGTTCTAACAGTGGAAACAATCGAGACAATAACCAAATGACATATAAGAATCAAATCCTACCCAAGCTCATTGTATTTTGTAACAAGAGACATTGGTAATGAAAATGTGTACAGTGTGTTATCATCTAACATGATCGAAATCTGTAACCAACCTCGGTAAAATTTCAATTTGATGATATCCAAAGACAGTATCAAAATCAAATGCTTATGGGATATAAAACTGGAGCAATTAATGATAAACAAGCAAGAAAAGGAGATGCATAGATATCGAACACCATACCTTATGAAACCATTGTTATTGGTATCGGCCGCAAGCAAATCCTCCACAGTGATGTCCCGCTGCAACACCCAATTGACAATTTTCCTCTGCCTCTTATGAATCCTAGCCTCCGCCAGATACAAAAACGCCCTGGCTACTGCCAGAGTCGAAAACAATAGCCAAACTGAAGTGAACAACCGACCTGGTAAGGTCTTAAATGCTTTATCTCCATAACCAACAGTAGTGACAGACATGACAGACAAGTAAATTGCATCAACCAAATTCAAATTCTCCACTAAACAAAATATCATAATCCCCATCCCAATACACAACACTACAACACCAAGTGCCAATCTCACTTTCATTCTAATTCTCATCCTTCCCTTCTCTCCATCAAATATATATTTCTTAGCTAAGAACCCACCTCCACCACCACCAACATGAATGCTACTCAAAATCATATTTTCTTGAGAATCCAACACATAATTGACAACCCCACTAAGCAAAATCTCTATAAACCTGAAACCAACCAAAACAAACACACAAGCAAATACTTTGGTAGCAGGTGTCAAAGGGGCAATATCTCCATACCCAATAGTGCACATAGTGATTACACAGAAATAAATTGCATCCACAATTGGGTGAGTTTCATCTCCTGAATAGTTCTCTCTATTAAACGAATATATAACAATACCCAGTACAAGATAAACCATTAAAAGCAGAACAGACTGTGTAATCATCGAATTCGATTCGAAAAACTCTGGCTTTTTCATCTGGGGTGCCAAGTCTGACATGCTTAACAAAGCTGGGGTGGTCATTGAGTGGTGGAGGTTGGTCTTTTGGGATGATTCGAGCTCGGTTGTTGAAGGTTCTTCGATGTCTTCAATGGTGGATTGATGGACATGGAGTGTGATTTCTTCGACTTTGTGTTGGTTTTCATAATGGGGTTTTGGTGACGAGTCGAGAAGTGGTTGTGTTTCCATGTTTGGATTGTGAGAGAGGTTTTTAACTTCCGAAAGTTTAGTTTTCCTGCTTTTTTTTTTTTTTTTTTTTAACTTTGGTCGGGCACGTGCCTGGGAGGGTCCGTCCCATAGGACGGGCCAGCTAGAATTTTTGAATGACAATTTCATGCCACAGAAAGAATGAAAAAAAAAAAAAATTATGTCTCACATCACCATTTAATTTTTTTTTCTTATTTACTCGCACCACCCAAATAAATATGCAAAACCTAAACCCAAAATCACAAAACGCAAAAATCGCAAATCACAAAACACAAAAATTGCAAGAGAGAAACTCGTCTCTCTCGATATCCTCGCACTCCTTATTGCATCTCATCCAAAGCTCGGTGAGCAAACTCCTTTCTCGCAACTTTCTTGTCCTCCTCTTCTCCCATATCTTTTCCTTTTCGCAAAGAAAATCGCAAAAATCCTTGTCTCCTCGTCCTCATCCTCCTCCTCTCACTTATATCTCCCTCCTCGGTTGCATTCCCCTATCTCTTCCTCGCATTTCACTACATTTCCCTTAAAGGAACTTACATTGATTTTATTAGATGGAAATGAAAGGATTTAGTGAAGCTCATGATATTAGAATTGAAGATTTTAAGGGTGAACATGAGAGTTAAGAAGATGATCAATTTAAAGAGCAAGAACAATTCATTCCAATTGAGGTAATTTGCATATATTTTTTCATCTAATTTGCATCTAATTTTTTTTATTAATGTATGATTTATTTGTTGTTAAAATTGATCTAATTTTAATATATGAAACTAATTATAAAATGAATCATTATGTAGATGATGATGATAATGTTGATGGCAAGTTACTTGATGATGGAAGTGGAACATTAACAGTGAAGAAAGTGATACTCGGTGATAGTCACTTATTTGTTACGGACGAGGTAAGATAATTTGTGTGTTTTTGTTTTCACCAGTTTCCATGCGATATTGTTATAAAGATGTTATTAACAAGTTTTATATTTTTTTTAGGTACTCTCATCAAGGTCTACATTGATAATTTGGGTCCAAGGCATTGGTAGGGATAATAATATAGTTGTTATTATCACCAAATCGGTCGTTATTATCACTAAATCGAAACATGTTAATCACAGACGGAAGGGAATGATCCATTTTGATTGTGAAATTGGAGGAAAGCCCAATAAAAGGTTAAAGAATTATGTTCGATCAAGTAGGACAAAGAAGTGTGGCTGCACATTTCATTTGAAAGAGATCTCACTATAGAATGACCATTGGATAGTGCAACTGACATGTGGAACCCACAATCATCATCGATCAAACTCACTTATTGGTCATTCGTTTGCTGGTGAATTGAATGAAAAAAGATGATATATGTGCAAAATATGGCAAAGTCAGGTGTGAACCCTCGCCACATATTGTTTCGGTTGAAAGAGATGTATCCGAATAATATCTTGAATTTGAAGAATATATACAATGTAATTTGTCGGATAAAGATAGTCCAATAAAAAACAGGGCAGCTTTGCAACATACTCTGCACTTGTTGAGGGAACGTGAAATACTGTTGATGAGGGGAATAAAGTCACCAACATATTTTGGGTGTCTCCTGAATCTATTAACTTAGGAAAGTATTTTTCACAAGTGATGCTTATGGATTGCACATATAAAACGAATCACTATAGGATGTTGTTGTTTGAGATTGTTGATGTGACATCAATCGAAAAGACCTTTAATGTTGCATTTTGTTTTATGTGTTCTGAAAAGGAAGAATCATACGCTTGGGCAATAGAAAAACTTGTAAGAATTTTCTAGCCAAACATGTTTGTCACTGATAGAGAATTAAGTTTGATCAAGGCAATTAAGCGAGTTTTTTCCAAGGCAAAGAGATTATTGTGTACATGGCACATAAACACAAATGTTAAACTTTGAGGATAATGATGGGTGGTACGAGTGTATAGATCAAGTAAAGAGGAAAAATACAACAATGCCACAATTGACTTTGATAGAAGATGGGTATCATACCCAAAGTGTTTGGAATATGTAAGGATGGTTTGGCATCCGCAAAAAGAGTACTTTGTCAGTGCATGGACTTGCACAATTTTGCATTTTGGACAACAAACAACCGATCGCGTTGGAGGGGCACACTCGAAGTTGAAGAACTCGTTGGAAAATTCACAACGTACACTCTTGAATGTATGGACAAAGTTGCATGATATGATCCAAATTCAATTGGTAAAGATAAAATCGTCTTTTCTACAAAGTCTGGTGAATGTGAAGAATGAGTATGTGTCAAGTTTATTTGGCAAACTTTATGGGTCAGTGGTGTCCAAAGCTCTTGATTTGATTCTATTAAAAATTTGAAGGTGTGAAAATGTGGGCAATGAGCCTGTCAAGTGTGGATGTCTGCTTTGAACCACTCATGGATTACCTTGTCCTCATGAAATTACAGATTATCTAACTCCCACAAGATAAATTCCATTATGCATCATAGACAAGTATTGGCTTCAATTTGGCACAATACTTGTTCGTGAACGTGGGGATGTGGTCGACGCCCTTATGCATAGGTTTAATGATTCAACTCATGATCAGAAGTTGGTGTTGAAGAGGAAACTTCTAGAGTTGAGTTGCCTGGGTTAAACTGTAATGATTGAACCATTAGCACGTCTGGCTGGCAAGTGGAGACCTAAGAAAAAGTTGTCTAAGCACAAGAGGTCAACAAAAAGGGATCCATCAGAGCACAAATACACCATGACTCAAAAGGAACTAAAAGGCAAAACTAAAAAGTTGTCTAACAAAAAACAATAAGCCAAAAAATCGTAACATTAGATTGATGAGCCATATTTTGTCTTGGATACGAAATTATATTGACAACCTTGAGAACGTTCTAGGAGACGAAAATTGTGGATTTCAATGCATAAATAGGTTAGAATGTGGCACGAGTCAGGGATCAAGTTTGTCGAGGATGTTTTGCTAATTCCAGAAGACCAGGTGCGGATAGACAATAAAAATTGGTTTATGGACCTCGATATATTAAAGCTCGAAGCGAACCATTACCAGTGCGTCTTTGTTTGTTATGGGAACCAAAACATGACCTGTTTTCCATATCTTTACCCGGCATCACAGTTTCACGACATACCAATATGTTTCATTGAACACTTTCCACAAAATAGTCACTATGTCTTGCTTCATATGCAATCCAAACCACCATTGCCTCCGATAGTACCAACTTGGTCGTGTCGCATATTTCCTGAAGCAATCTCATGGAAGAGTAGTTTCGATGCCCAGCTCGGGATTGGTGTGAAGAAGTTCCATGAGAAGAATGTCAAAAAGTCGAACGAGATCGTAACCATATTCGATTGATGCACATATTGTTTTTTGCTAACAAATATTGGGATGAAAAAATTTTAAATGACAGTTATAATTTTTTGGTGACATAGGAACCATACTTTTGTTAGAAAAGTCACCATTTTTGTTTTTACGGAAGATTTGTATGGTTCGAGTTTTTGTTAACATATTATATATTAGTGACACTATTTAGTTCAAATTTTTATTTATGTTTATGTTTGATGTCCAAAAAGGATCATTTAATGCGACAATGCAAAATAAAAAAAACAGTTAAACTTCAGAAATTTTTTAGAAAACACAAAGTTAACTTCAGAAAAAACTACTGTTCGCTTGAGATAATGCGAGTTTTTTGCAAAACCTCGTATTAATCCAGGTGACTAGTAAAAAAATTTGCAGAAAATTTACTATTAGCCCAGAACAATGCGAGCTTTTGCAAAAACCACACATTGGTCTAGGCGAGTTTTTGCAAAACCTCGCATTGATCTGGGCGAACAGTAAAAAAAATTTGATGAATTGTTTTTTGTTCGCCAGAACAATGCAAGGTTTTGCAAAAACCTCCCCAAGTTGCAGGCAAGCTTTTTTAGAAATGTCGCCTGGAACGATGTGAGGTTTTTGCAAAACCTCACCAAGTTCAAGGCGAGCTATTTTTAGAAATGTCACCTGAAACGTTGTGAGGTTTCCATGAGATTACTTTGTTTTTTTAAAATTCCGCATTGTCACATTAAATGATCCTTTTTGAAAGCTTGTTAACATATTTGCTAAAGTTAACAATGTTAACTTCTTGAAATTTTGTTGAAGTTTACAAATTGTTAACAAATGCAACCTTTAATATTGAAGAGAACAAACAACTTTTAGCTTGTTAACAATTTTTTCTGAATAATTTGCAGAAGCTTACAAAATGTTAACAAATAGAACATTCCATGAACATAGCAAATAAAACAAACAATTTCTATAGCAGAAGAAGAAGATACAGAGGCCGATGTGGAATTCAATGCTCGGGCAACAAGGAAAGCTGGGGACCAACTTCTCTTGGAACAACATGAACTTAGCGCAGTTAAAAGTAGCCTAATTACTTACCAGTCTCAAACGGATGCACTGACAGGCAAACTGGAGCCGTTGAAGCGTGAACTTGCTGAAGTAAAGGCGCGTGAGGAAGGGTTTATCAAGGCGCAAGTGAATTCCGCAGGATCGTGCATGGGAGGTTAGAACTATTGGCGCTGATGAAAGAAGTGCATCTAGAATGGGACATTGCTTATTATAAGAAAGTGCATTTTGCAGACTTCGGAGTGATCCTTGAGTTGTCAGAGGAAGAGGGCGATCCAGATCATGACGCTCAAACTGAGGCACATGTGGACGTAACTCCTTTTTTCCTGTTAAACTTAGTTTTCCTGTACTTGTACCTTCTCCTGATGAGGAGTAAATTTGTACCTTTTGTTTTAATTGTTAATGAAAACATATTTATTTTGAGTATGTTTTGTACTGGTATTCTGTTCGGTTTCCCTGTTACACGTTTTCCATTTTGTCTTGTTGTTTTATTCTGACGTAGGTTCGATTGGGTTAGCAGGGAGTCGAGTGGTTTGTCTAATGTTGAGAGCTCGAACGTTTATACCGCTAATAATTCTTACATGTTCTTCTGTGAGGTCTCAGAATTGCTATTGTGTGGTTATGTCCAATAGCAAACATTCTGCGGTTGGTTTAGTAGCAGGTTACTATACCCAGGCTAAAACTCATCCTTGAGGTAAGCTCTTGGAGACTCAAGTTATGTATCTGACCACCGTTGCGGTCATTGGCATGAGTGAACAATTGTAGCTGAGCACATGCGTTGTCGTCAGTAATTGAACAAGAGCGCTTGACCCAAGTAAAGTTTCGTAAGCTCGGGCTAGTATCCCTTGCAGCATTCGTTCGCACTTAGTGGGTTGATTTTTTAGTTGGCACAGATGGCCATCGCTGATAATGGGATGTCAGCCTAAGTGGGCGTGAAGATGTTGTTTGAGCTGCAATCGGATTCAGAAACCATTGTCATGAGAAATAACAGTACTCCCATGGCAAGTCATTGACATCAGACGGGGCTGACTAGGTTCCCATCTTCGAAACCATCTACACCCATGCAGAGCGGGCAACAAGTTTGGGATGACAAAATTCGGTGACCATGGTCTGTAGGAGAGCAGTGATCCTGTGGCGAGTCGTCGACACCAGTCGAAGCTGACTAGGCTCCCACCTTCCAAATCATCTACACCCATGCACATCGAGCTACAGATTTGGGAGCTTTGGCGACCATGGTCTATAGAAGAGCAGTGGTCCCGTGGCAAGCCGTCATCATCAGTCAGAACTGACTAGGCTCCCACCTTCCAAACCATTTACCCCCGAGAGTGAACTATAGTTCTGAAAGTTGGAAATTCGGTGACCATGGTCTGTAGAAGAGCAGTGGTCTCGTGGTGAACCGTTGACATCAGTCGGCACTAACTAGGCTCCCACCTTCCAAACCATCTGCACCCGCGCATAGCGAACAACAGATCTGGGGGTTGACCAGAAGTTGTTGTCGTCAGTCGTCACTGACTATGCTTACTTGATCGGGTTCGGCGACCATCATTCGAGGAGGGGCGTTGGTCCCTGGCAATTCATCGTCATCAGGCATAAAATGGTTGATTAGACTCACACTTCCTAAGCCATCGACATTCGCGTGCGGCGAACTAGGCGTCGAGGTGAACCAGAAGTTGTCATCATCATTTGAAGCGGACTAAGCTTGCTTGGCTAGGTTGGGGCTCTGCCTATTATGGGCGTGCGAGCCTACTTCCACAAACGGATTGCATTGTGTGATAGTTTTCACTAGATAATTAAAAAAAAAAAGGTAGCTTAAATCAGCTGGTGATATGTAGGTGTATTCTGTGTGTCAAGAGTGACTAGGGCATCTACTGTTTGCATCAGTGCACGTTGTAGACGACCGCTTGGATATACTGGGTTGATCCAATGGACCCATAAAAGAAGAATTGGGTTTTGTCGCAGGATAGTGGTGCCACGTGTACAACGTACATTGCATGGTGCCACGCGTATGGTGTAGATCGCAAGATGGTAGAGTATCAGTTACTCCCCCTCAATTAATAGGGTTGTGTGCAACATCATTAGTTGATTGAACGCGAACCTGTGCGGCTTCCTTGGAAATCATCACCTCCTTGTTTCCTCTATGGTATTCAATGCTGATGTTTAATGTTGACGCACCTATTTGGTGAGCCACTATGTCTATATAATGGCGTTCCTTTACCGTTGTAGGCATTATCTTCAATAGAGTGCACTCTTCAGATGCTCTTACTAAAATTATATGTTTTAGGTTTTTCAAAGGCTGAAGTAAGATCTTCTCCATTGGAATCTTTGAATGTTCTGACATTTGTGCCGATAAGTCTTGATAGACTTGCTATTATGAGTGGTCACCTGCTCTGGGTGAGCACCTGATTGGTTCGCTTACACCTTATAATATATTCTCATATTTTGAAGAAAAGTTACGGACTTCCTATCAAGGGGCTAGTTTGTCATTTATTCGCTGGTGCTTTGGTGGTGCTTTTTCCATCTTGTCTATCGGGTTACACTCTTTACAAATAGTTTATGGTTGGCCAAAGCGTTGGCAGATGCGACTTTGCTTTCGAAGATGTTATTTTTTAGTCACCCTGAGTATCACACATGGGAGAAGTGTCCCCGGTTGGCAGCACTATGAGACTTCAAATGTCTCGTTGCTTGTGAACACCCTTGTCTGTCCTCTTTTAGCTCCTTTTGGAGGCCAGATGCTGAATCGAAGATTTCTACAGCTCATCGCTGGGTTCATATTGCCATTTCTGGAACGTTCTTTTGGGGTGGTTTGACGGAGCAATGGACCGAGCTTGTCCTTTTAACTTCTTTTTGTACATTTGCTCTTGCTCGTGGATCATCTTCTTCGGAGAAATCGCAGAGCGGAACTTTTAGAGGGCACCATAGTTTACCTGGGGTGCCTTTGTTGTCACTTTTGAGTACTCTTTTGAAGTTGGACTATTTAAGCAGATCTTTACTGTACATTGCAGCGGATTCAGATGCTTGTAGATTGAAATCTTTTGTACCCGCCATTTGGGATATCGCCCTTACATATTTCCAATAATCAATAGAGTGTGTTTGCTTAATTCTCTTTTATTTCTTAAATGAGTGAAAATTACATAAGCTCCTAAGAATTAAAACTCTAAACTAACTACTGAAAGAAAGCTAAACTACTGGATAGATTAACTGTTGGCGGAGAGAGGTTGATCCGGCCCTGAAGTAAATTCGTATGGCCCTTGTTTGGATCGTAAGTACCTTTAGCGAATTGTAAAGTTTCACAAATGCTGTCGAGGTTACTAAATAATAAATCTTATGTGGGAGGGCTCTTTCGTGCCCACTGACATTTGTGGGGTTGTGCTCCCATTTGCAATGACTTTTCTACTGGTCCTGTCGGGTTAGAGGACGAACTGCTCATGTAATGCTAGGTTGTCCTCCGTTACTAAGTTGAGTCACTGATGTTGGGGTTTGTCTCCATCTGAGTGGAGTGATTTCTCCGCACCTTCTGAGTCTGACTTTTGTACAACTTGTCTAGCGGCTTTAGCTGAATTTGAAAACATTATATATGCTTTAGCGCAGCATAGTGGCAACCACGTGTCATTGGTGGGTCCCCGTGAATTGTTCCCTCCGAGTAGTTGGCGGTATACTTGACACACTGATGAAGGGTGGAGATTACAGCCTCTATCTGATGAAGCCAGAGTGTCCCCGAGATGAGGTTATAGGTAGACGGTGCATCCACCACCATGAATCCAATCATCCGGTAGTCAAAAGGTGTTAGGTTTTCTTTCTTGAGGTCCATACTGCAGAATACGTTGTAGAGTAGGATGTTGAAAGAGCTTCCCATGTCCACCAGGCCCTCTTCACTTACCACCTTGCAATAGAAACTGAAATGACAATAGCGTCATTGTGCAGTACGCAAACGCCTTTGAGGTCCTTATCTGTAAAAGTCAAGGTCGGGATGGGGCTCTACACTCGTGATTAAGACAAGCGTTTGTCCTCGTTGGTGGGTTGTGTCCGTATCTCAAGGAGTGTCCGTTTATGAGAATTTTTTTGACCTTTTTTTTTCTTCTGATCTAACCTTGTGAAAGACATATATAATGCTCGGAGTCTCCTTCTCGATTTGTTTGATCGCTTCTCCCCTTTTCCTGAATCGGTCTTGCATTTTCTTCGAACTCAGGAACTCCTTCAACTTGCTCTTGCGATTCCTGTACTCGATCTCATACCTTAGACTCATGCAGTCGTTGGTGTCGTGGCCACCCTCTTTATTGTATGAACAATACTTGTTGTAGTCGCGTTTGGAGGGGTCTCCCCGCCGCTTCAGGGACTATTTCACATTTTCCCAATTTTTCATGAAATTAAGGATGTCTGACAAGCTAGATTTGAGGGGGTCATGGTTCTAGATCCGATATAGTTGGAAGATTTCTTTGCCCTAGCGCGGCTAGAGTCTGACTTGCCAACATTTCGCTTCCACTTGTTTCTATCTTCGTCTTCTCGCCTTTTTCCCACCTTTTTGTCTTTAGAGACGGAGGGTTTATTCTCTACATCAATTTCCTTCTTTGCTGTTTTCATTTCTCCAAGGTGATGTACCTATGGGAGCCCTTCAAGAGTTTTTCCATATTCAAGGGGTTTCAAGGTAAGGAAGTCGTAGAACTTTCCTTCTTGTAGACCCGCAGTAAATACTATAATTGTGATATCGTCACTGCAGTCATCAATTCGTCATTGAAGCACGTGATGTATGCCCTTATATTTTTGTTTGAGTTCAGGTAGAGTATATAGTGCGAGCCTTTCCTGATCCACTGGCTTCCGACAAAGCGTGTCATGAATTTTTTGGCTAGTGTCTTGAATGAGTCGATTGACTTTGGCGATAAGCTTCAGCGTTGATTGCTTCAAGTTGGTAGGGAACGTTTTGCACATCACCAATAGGGAACCTTCTTTGAGTGCCATTACATATTGATAATGAAGTAGGTGATCGAACGGGTCATCGGTCCCGTCATATAACTCAAGCTTCAGAGGGCTGAACTTATTTGGTAGAGAGGTAGTATATCACATTTGGGTTGTGAGCCCCTCAACAGATGAGGTTTTGTGGGGCAGGTCAGTCTACCCTGAAAGTTGGATCTGCATTGTCTGCGCCACCACCTGTAATCCAGTGAGAACTAATAGGGGCTTGACTCTCCCCTGTGCCTATTCTCTATTGTCATCTGGGGATTGAGGTATGTGTTGCACCTAATCTCCATCTGCGGGTGGAGGGTTATGCTGAATGAGAATCTCTACTGCTTTAGCGATATGCTATATTTATGATGATAGAAAATCCATCCTGGGGTTCATCACTTCTGCTATTGGCGCGGGGGTGAGAGCCTGCTGGCACCGCTGCAAGCGGTGGTATAACGCCAGCCTGAGCGTTTAACGTGTCCCCCTGTTTTTATTGTTTCGGTAACTGGTGGTCATCGTCTTCATGAACTCTAAAGAGAAATGATGTTAGTGTTTTGCTAGAAACTGTGTCATCCCCACGGATGGCGCCAAACTGATGCAATCGATTTTCACTCCTGACTTGGCCTTGACCTGCTGACCTACACAAGGAACGCACGTGAGCCACATACCACCATTGTGGTGGTTGATGGCACTCCAATGCTAAAGTAAGACAATGATCTGAAGAAGGCTTATGGCTGTAAACATGGAATTTGTAGCTTACCAACCTCATGCTTATTTATAGTGCTGGAGTGCTGGTTCGACTAGGCCATCGGTGGCGTAGTTTAGGGAAGGGGATCTTCTTGGATATCCTTATCTAATTAGGAGTTGTGCTATGGATGGAAGTTTTCCTATTAGACTTGTGCTCCTAGATACGCGGGAGATAGTTTTCAATTGGAGTGTTATCCATAGATGAAAATTTTCGTGTACGACGTATACTTTGGTATTTGCTTCCTAGTTGAAAACAAGGTGTTGCTCGCTTACCCATCCGAAGTTGATCCCCGAGATACTTGCCTTAATAGGCCTTACGTACGGGTATTGAGGATGGCTGTGAAACGTGTGGGCTTAGGAGGCTATAGTAATTTGGGTCTGTCAGGCAGACTGTGTTGTGCGGGCTTGAAACCGCTTGGGCCGGATCAGTATTGGGTTGATGCTTGGGTTATTTATTATTTGAGATCATCATGACACTTGTACGGTGTAAAAGAGATGATGTTTCGGTGTATCATCAACTTGGATTATGAAATATATGGAAAGTGGAACCCTGCCGGTCGAGAGGACCAAAGCTAGAAAACTCAGAAGCATAGTAGCGGGATACACTCTTCTAAATGGCAAGTTATAAAGAAGATCCACAACCACCGATGCATGTTCCCTCCCGAGGCAGATCGGGTCATAAGAAAGACCCACAACAAGATATGCAGATTTCTTCTCGATGATAGAAGCCTTGCCCACAAAGCTCTAACCCTCTGATACTATTGGCTGACGATGCAATGAGACGCCAAAGATACCATCCGTGAATGTGACAAATGTCAAAGGTTCGCGCCATACACCCACATGCATGCCCAGCCACTGACACCGATGACTAATCTGTGGCCATTCGCACAATGGGGATGGACATCGTCGGACTCCCAGCATCAATTGGTAAAAAGTTCATTCTTGTGGAAGTCGACTACTTCACCAAGTGGGTCAGTGCGGAGCCCAAAGATAGGGCAAATCCAAATAGAGAAGTTCATATGGGCAACCATCGTCTGTAGATTTGGCATCCCCAGAGTATTGGTCGGCGACAACGAAACTCAATTTGAAAGTATCGAGATAAAAAAATGGACAATGTGAAAGTTTAAACGTTAGTCACCATTTCTCCTCACCGGGGCATCTACAAGCCAACGACCAAGCAACTATTACTAACTGAACAATCTTGGAACCGATCAAAAGAAAACTTGACGCAACCAAGAGAAAATGGGCTTCACAGCTACGAGAAGTACTCTAAGCATATCTAACAACCAAAATAATCTCGACCAAAGAAACACCCTTCACCCTAGCCTATGGGTCTGAAGCCATGGTTCCAATGTAACTCAAAGTGCCTACCTTCCAAATGGAGGAGTTCAAAGCAAACAAAGACTTGCGCGTCGGACTAGACCTCCTCAAGGAAAAGTGGATCTAGCCTCTGCAAATATAGCTACCTACGAGCAACGAATAGCACAATACTACAATAAGAAGGTTAACCCACGCGAATTTATAGTAGGAGATTAGGTACTCAGAAAAACCGAGCAGAACACCAAAGAAGCATGCGCAAGAAAGCTGAATCCAAATTGGGAAGGCTCTACAGGGTGACCAAGGTCAATAGGCCAATGACATACTAGTTGGATGACATAAACGATGACAGACTTAAGTGACCATGGAATGTAGAGAACCTCAAAAAATATTATCAATAAATTATTTTTACAGAAATTCTACTGTGGTTCGTTACAACAAATGCAACATCGAATCATCCCATCGTGACCATATTCAAAAGATCAAGCCTGACGCCTAGTCCACTTAGCGTGGATGACGACATCCTAGGAAGTTGGAGTCTAGTCAGCACTCTCACGCCTGATGACGATTCGCCAAGGGATCATTGCTATCCTACAAACAATGATCGTCGAACCTAACCAGGTAAGCTTAGTTCGCGATTGATGAAGACGACTTCTGGTGCGCCCGACACCTAGTCTGCTATGTGCGGATGACGATAGGAAGTGGGAGTCTAGTCAGAGACGTCACGCCTAATGACAACGACTCACCAAGGGATCATTTCTCTTCTACAAGCAATGATCGTCGAACCTAACAAGGTAAGCTTAGTAAGTTCGCGACTGATGACGACGACTTCTATTGCCCTCGCCTAGTCCACTGCGCGCGATGATAATGGTTGCTCAGCACAATCGATTTTGATGCAACTCAACTGACGAACAGACAATCTACCAACATGTAGGGTTCGAAAATACAATTTGATGGCCTGCAGGATCGATCGAAAGCTTCTAAGAAATACATAATGGCACGACAGTATAAGACAACCAAACAAAATTACAAAATATGACTGTCGTTAAAAGTTATGATTTTGTCGCAAGAAGGACTTTACAACTCTATTTTGGAACAACAGCAGACAAAATGACTTCCTCAATAACATGTCCTGAAGAGCCAGCACATTCTTCCAGCATGATAGTTCCGAAAGAAGCCTTTCTATAATAAAAGAAATCAAGGTCAAGACCAAGGCATTCTTCTGTAATAAGTTCCAGAAGTTCTAGTCTATCCTGAACGACTTTCGACGACACTTGCAACTTTTGTCTCAAAGCCCCAAAAACCACATCTTTTTCCAATGCGGCATAGTGCGAGCGCTCTTCTGTCAATAAGCGTTTTGTTTCACGACGCAGCGAAATCCCTTAGCAACTTCTGGCTCGAGTAGTTGTCGTATAACAACCCATTCGGTCTCGTCTTGCTTCCTCTCAGCAATCTGAGCCTGTAGATCAAACGACCACTTGTGCACAACACCTTTTAAGAACTTCAACTCAGCACGGGCCCGCACCAGTTTCGTTCGGGTAGAAGCCATGTCGACTTTTGTTGAGCCTTTACGGCTCCCAATCTTGCATCAGACGAGAATGTCACAGTCTGCATGGCCCCCAAGTCCGCTACAACACTGGAATCCTATAGCTGATCGGTCAAAGAGTCCACCCAGTAAAGAGCATCTGAATATGACACCTTCAAGTCTATGAAAGCATTCTCCAAAGCAAGCATTCTCCCACAAGCATTGAAATGCAACACAATAGAATCATGTGACTCAGTAGCGCGAGCCTCCGCCAAGGACCCATGGTGATTCACGATGTCGGCCTTTGGTCCAGTGCATCCCCCTTCTAAGTCAATAGGAGGGATAACAATATCTAGTGAGAAACGATGATCCCCTGGGACCACCTCCTGAGCAGATGAAGATAACTGGTGCCTCTCAACAACCTCCTCCTTCTTTGACAAGGATGGCGCCACGAAAGAAGAAGTGGCATGATTAGTGGGCCGCCTCCTCTTAGGAAGAAAAATAGGAAGCATGCCCGCCTCCAATTTAGCCAGCCTAGTCGGGCTGGGCATAACCGAGCTTCTTTTCTTCAAACGAAAACCTCCGACCTCTTCAGTCAGTGAACTGGGTGCAACAAGGATGTCATGGAAACATCTGAGCAGCCCACTCCATATGATGTTGCTCGGAATTACAACCTCCTTAACAAACATCAATGGGAGTTCATTAAACTCCCTCTCTATCAGTCCTTCCTCCTCATTGAAGATCGAAGTCACAAACTATTTTGAAAAAAAAGAAGCAACACATCGAGTTTGCATTACATTTGAAAACAAGGATGGTAATAGAACGACAAAGAACTTACTAAGATCAAACTGGAAGAATCTGGGGACCCGACGTCCTCAAAACCTAAACTATGAGGAATTCGTTGAAGCCAGAAACCAATACTTTTGCCAAGGATCAATGTAATCTACTACCAGACGCAAGCAATTAGGGGTGCTCAGCACAAAATACCTCTGGAATCCAATCGAGTGGCGATTAGACGATGGACTATCGCCGAAGTCAAGCGAAGGTCAACATCATGCTCTCTAATGAGGATTGCAAACAAAATTTTAAACCTGCTCGGAGCCAGTTGGACGTGAGGCATGCGAAGGGAAAGGAAGAAATGCCAAATGTTTGCCGACACTGGAAACTGGAGTCCGGATTCAAACATGCCCCGATGCAACCCTATACACCCTTGTGGGGGTACAGTTGCAGATCGGGCAGTGAACGCATGAACAATTTCCAAATCTCCCTGGACATGGTACAGGCTCCGAAGCCTGATTAACTCGGTTTCATCAACCAAAATCTTTTCAAAAAGCTCGAAGCGAGTATAAGACGACTCATGTCTAAGAGTAAGTTCGACGTTAGCCGCCATTGAAAAATGGTGCAAATCAAACTTTGCAAAAGAACACTCATACTTATCTAGTAATTCCTTAAGGTTATCGCCTTGTTCTACCTGATCTCAGTATAGGTGTTTTTTTATGGATTGCGAAAGTATTGCCCCTATTTTTCTCCTTATGTCAGGATATGTGTGTGGGCACCAAGGAAAAGGGATGGGCCACCATTTCCAAGCAGCTTTGTATAAGCAAATCCTTGATAATTGTCACCAGCCATGTGCCTTCTACCTCGCCAAAACACAAGACAGAGACAAGAGGATGCCACGAAATAAAAAAAATATTCCTTACAACAACGACTATTTATAAAGAATATAAACCGTACCCCTTCTCCTTGAGTAGTCAAGTATCCATTATTGCTCTGCGCCGCTCGAGATAACACTTCGGGTTAAATCATTACAACTGTACAATTACTTTTCAGAGATTTAGTAGATCGACTAGACACCACACTAACTCTAGGGGAGCAGCCGATGATACACCAAAATACCATCTCTTCTACACCGCACACGTGTCATGATGATCTCAAGAAATAACAGGCCCAAGCGTCAGTCCAACACTGAACCTCCCCAAGCGACTTCAAGCCCGCGTAAGTCCATCAGACTGGCCCAAATTACCACAGCCTACTAAGCCCACATGTCTCACAACCATCCATAATACCCGTATGACCTATTAAGGCAAGTATCTCAGAGATCAGCTTCGTACAGGCAAGCTAGCAGCACCTTGTTTCCAACTAGGAAGCAAATACCAGAGTATACGTCGTATATGAAACTTCCATATATGGACAACACTCCAATTGGAAACTATCTCTTGGGTATCTAGAAGCACAGATCTAACAGGGATATTTCCCTCCTCAAGATGACTCCTAATTAGAGAAGGATCTCAAAAAATATCTCATTCCCTAAAGTATGCCACCGATGGCCTAGTCAAACCAGGACTCCAGCACTTTAAATAAGACATAAGGTTGGTAAACAAAGGTACTTTACAATTTTTTTTTACAGCATTAAGCCTTCCTCAGATCCTTGTCTGACTTTAGCATCGGAGTGTCATTAGCCACCACAACGGTGGTACGTGGCTCACGTGTGTTCCTTGTGTAGATCAGCAAGTCAAGGTCAAGCAGCGAGCAAAAATCGACTGCATCACTTACAAAGTGGCCAACACCCCCGTTCAAGCAGACAACCAATAAACTCGAAGTACTTAAATCCGAAAGAGCCAGGAAGCAAATTTTTTGCCAGAATTTAAAGTCATCTGGCAATTTCTCGAAGCAAGTCGAAAATTCATCTTACACACGGCATGATTGATTAGTTGAGAAGTCAGTAACTGAATCACCCTCGAAGTCATGCGAACACCAACGTCCTTTGCCCTGGTCAATATAAAAAGAATAATCATGTACCCATTCGGTACCAACTGGGCAGGAGGGATGTCAAGAAATTCCAGAAAGCCCCAAATCTCATCGAGCATAGGTAAACGGATTCCAGTTTGAAGCATGTCGTGATGCAAACAAACGAATCTTTCAAGAGGAAACATTAGCGTCTGATTGTCACTCAAAATGTAGAATGGCATGTCTTCAGGGACCCCATATGTTTTTGGAATCTCAACCAGGCTCGATTCGGAGGCTGACCTATCTTCAAAAAACTTGAGGCACTTGGCAAGAAGCTCATCGTCAAGGTGATTTTGGCGGGCCATGAAAAAAGTGAATAAGCTTTCAATTAAAAGCTTAACAAAACAAAGTTTCTAAAAATGAAGAAGTGAAAGAGCCAATTTCTGTAGAATGAAATATCTAAATAGAGATTGGTTTCCTGCTTTTCTCCACTGAACTGACACAAGTTTAATTAATGAAGTGCATTGCTCAAGTAACGGTTCGGACTCAATCATCATGAGCGGCGTATCTTTTTGAGAAGTGAATTAGTGAACCGATATGATGGCCCACTAACTCGGGAGGAGTAGGTGATGATACACCAAAATGTCATCTCTTTTACAACGTAAACGTGTCATGATGATCTCAAGGAATAACAGGCCTAAGTGTCAGTGTTAGACTGATTTGGCCCATGCGGCATCAAGCCCACGTAGTGTAGTCCGCCAGACGGATCCAAATAACTACAACCTGCTAAGCCCACACGTCTCACAGCCATCCCTAATACTCGTAAGAAATATTAAGGAAAATATCTCGGGGATCAGCTTTGGACGGGCAAGCCAACAACACTTTGTCTCCAACTACGAAGCAAATACCAGAATATACGTCGTACATGGAAACTTTCTTCTATGGACAACACTCCAATTGGAAACTATCTCCTACGTATCTAGGAGCACGGGTCTAACATGGAAACTTCCCTCCAAAGAAAAACTCCTAATTAGAAAAGGATTGCCAAGAAGATCTATTTCCCTAAACTACACCACCGATGGCCTGGTCGAACCAGGAATCCGGCACTATAAATAAGACAAGAAGTTGGTGAACAAAGGTATGCTACAAATTCCCTATTTACAACATTAAGCCTTCCTCAGATCCATGTTTGACTTTAGCACCGGAGTGCCATCGGCCCCAACAACAATGGTTTGTGGCTCACATGCGGTCCTTGTGCAGGTCAATGCCAAGCAGGGAGCGAAAATTGACTGCATCAGCTATAGTATCCTAAAGTTCTTTGTAACGTTGTAAAGTTTGCTCAACTCTTTGCACGTCAAAGTAATTTCTATCAATAGTCATCGACTCGCGGGAAAGGTAGACAAAGGGACCCATTATGGGACATACAATGCATTATACACATAATTATTACGCTTCAACCGGGTTATTTTTTTCCACCTCTTAGAAAGAAAAAAAATACTTAAATTAAAATTAGAAAGAAAAGAACTTAATCAAAATACTTGTATTTTTTATCTTCTCGAAGACACTCAAATAAATTTTTTGGTTGTTCAAACCTAAGAGAATGATGGCTTTGGGTTGTACCAATATATTTTATAAGAGCTCATTGATATATATTATTTAAAGGAATAATAAATATCTTTAAGGAGACTCTTGAAAATGTTTTAGGGAGAGCGAATGTACTATTCAGAGGCTTCTTAATGCCACATCATATTCAAGGAGGATGTTGGAGCAAAAAAGTAGCACATCCTCCTTAAGAAAATTGCCACATATGCATTAAAAAGGCTATAAGGAGTTTCTTGGAGATGTTATAATTAGCTTAGAGATCCCTAGCATATTCATTTGAAATGAAATACTGAATTCAAAACCAATGAATTGTCTTTTGCATTGATACAATTTTATAAAGAAAACTTCATTGAAGAACATGCACTCCGTGTTCTATTCGTCTTAGACATTTGCAAAATAAGGACGCTAGGCCTCATGAATAGTGAAGTGTAACTACTTACTGGTCGAGAAAGTTATGAAATTACCCTATCCTATTTAATTGGAGAATATTTAATAAATGTAATAGAAATGAGTAAAAAGATACTATCAACAAAATAATTAAATTTTGAAAAGAAACAAAGTTACTAAGCAAGGCCATTTAAGCCATTCACTTATTCGAGCCACGTAATCCCTTATATTTTTAATATACAGATGATACACCAAACCGTCCAGTAATCCGCGCTGTACACGTGTCATGATGATATCGTCAACAGAGCAAATCAAGCCTAATTGCGCATCCAATCTGGCAAAAACCAAATCACACGAAGCCCACTTAGGCAAGGTCTAGGAGGCTAGACCCAAACAACAACATTCTATTAAGCCCATGTGTCACATGGTCAAGCCCAATATCTGTGAGACCAAATAAGGCAAGTATTTGGAGGATCGACCTAAAACGGGCAGGCCAGCAATACAGTGACTCCTATCAGGAAACAAATACTGGAGTATAAGTCGTGCATGGAAACACTTCTGCTTGGACAACACTCCACAAGGGAAGAATCTCCCGCAGATCTAGGAGCACAAGTCATGTAGGGAAACTCTCCTATATGGATGACTCTTAACAAAGAAAGGATCTCCAGCAAGATATCTTTCCCTAACCTATGCCACCAAAGGCTTAGCTGAACAAAGACTCTTGCATTATAAATAGGCCACAAGGTTGAGGAACAAATGTACGCTACAAAACCCAATTTCAAGCATTACACATTTCTCAAGCCTTGTATGACTTAAGCATCAGAGTGTCATCGGCCTCCACAACGGTGTTTTTTGGTTCATGTGTATTCCATGTGCAGGTCAAGGTGAAGGAGAACAGGATTTGACACCATAAATTGGCGCCATTCGTGGGGAACAACAAATTTCCTAATAAAACAATGATAACATCCCTTCCTTATAGTCCAGAAAGATGGTAACCACAAAATCTCGCAATAATGGAGAAATCGTTGAGCCCTCGATTGGCAGAGCACCACCAGTTCTGACAGCACCAGTCCCGGGGGGGAACAACCCCAGACCCCATGCTGACGACAGCCACGTTGGACTCTAGGGTGGATCAACTAACAGCCCAAGTGCAGCAAATCACACAAGCGGTGGAAATACTCACTCAGCGGAACCCTCCACTCGCTGAAGGAAACAATGAGCCGCAAATAGCCATGTCCTAAACAGACACCAGAGAGCATGTTTAGGAGAGCCACTTTGCCCCCGTCAACTCTCAGTGGACCAAAGGCGGAGGAACGACCAACGAATATCAACGTTTAAGGCCGACAAACTTGCCTCGCAGAACCCATTTCTGGCTTGGGTCCACCAATCCTGACATGCTGTACAACCTCACCTCCCCCTCCTTACATGGATCCCATCGTAAACAAGCCATTGTCGAAGAAGTTCAAACTGCCAAAGCTGGAGTTTTATGACGAAACAATAGACCCGTCTAATCACTTACGCCATTACCAGCATGTAATGACGCTGAAGAAGGGTATGAAGCAGTAATGTGTCAGTTTTTTCCCACCAACCTGAAGAAAGCAGTAGTGATCTGGTTCCACAGTCTCCTTCTAAAGTCTATTGACTCATTTCGGATGCTGGCCAAAGCCTTTCTCACCCACTTTGTCGGCAGCCAACAGATCAGGAAGGGCCTGCATTACCTGCTCACCCTCAAACAGAAGTCAAATGAGAAACTGAGGGAGTACGTCACACGCTTCAATGATGAGTTAACTCTCATCGATGGCTGCAACGATGACACCTCGATCACGACCTTCACCTCGGGTTTGATGTAAGGTCGTATCTACGACTTCCTCACTCTGGAGCTTTGACTGACATGGCCGGCTTTCTGAAGAGCGCCAATAAATATGTCACTCTTAATGAGATGTTGGCCACCAAAAAGGAAGTAGAATCTAAAAATATGTCCTCTAGTCCCAAAGACAATGATGGAAAAATAGGTGGACGAAGGCAGAAATAAGAGGAAGCGGAATGATAGCAAGCCAGACTTTGGTCGCACAAGGCAAGATAAGGCCTCCCACTTCGTCAGATCCAAATCCTTCACTACCCTCGACTCCAGCTTGTCCAACGTTCTCAAAACCATTAAGAATTGGGGAGAAGTAAAGTGTCTCACCAAACGGCAAGGAGATCCCTCCCGACGAGATAATAGAAAATATTGTTCCTTTCATAAGGATGTCGGCCACGACACTGAGGACTGCAAAAATCTTAGAAGCGAGATTGAGTACTGGATCAAGAAGGGCAAGCTTAAAGAAATCCCGAGCTCGAAAAAAGACAAGATTGAGCAAAGAAAAGGGAAGATGTCAGCAAGGAGATAGAAAAAAAGCTCCTAGCTTTATAAATGTCCTCCACGGGTTAGGCTCAGAAGGAGAGCAATCAAACAGGTCCTGAAAAAGGACGCCGCTTCATATGCGAGCGCAACCCATCTACAAGGACTGACAAGTGCAATATGCACGCATCAGAGCCCGAACCCACCATAGACATTCACAGACAAGGACCTCCAAGTTTCCATTCTCGTCTCAATGACGCCTCGGTCATTCCGATCCTCATAGCAAAGTAGAAAGTGAAAAAGACCTTGGTAGACACAAGAAACTCTCTAAACGTTCTGTTCCTCAACGCATTTTACAATTGCAGCTCAAAAAAGAGAACTTACACCCCCAATCATCCGATGATCGGGTTTAGCCGAGAGAAGTGCTTCCCTATTAGGAAGATCAGATTAACAGTAGTAGCGAAAAAGCCAAAACTATAAAAATTCATTTTCCAGGAGTTCATGGTAGTTGATGTGCCATCCACCTATAACATCATCTTGGGAAGGTCTTGACTCCATCAGATGGAAGCGATAGTTTTCACTCTTCATTAGGCAGAAAAACCATTCGATGAGACCAACCTTCAGTGAAAGACTGCCATTATGCAGCGCCGAACTGGATTGTTAGCAACCATAGCTCGAACCTGTGGGACAGATTTACCCTGCACAGGACCCGAGGGGAAGAATCAATGTTCGCCTGCCAGTATGGCTGGCTAGTGCCACTTTCGAACACAACCAAGCTAATACGGACAAAGGCAAAGCTTCGACAGCCGAGACTCAGCTATACGACGAGTCAGAATCCAACACTGGATATGTCACCTGTTTATCATTCCAGCTCAATACAAAGCTAAGTAGAAACACTTCGACAAACCTGTGCCTACTCCGAAAGCTGATAACCAGTGAGGAACGACCCGCTCGCACAAAGTTCACTTTTCAGTAACTTCACTATCATTGGCGAAATGTGACACTTCGCCAAGGGAGCTACACAGATTGAGCCAGAACCATGTGCATCTCCTTCAGGGCCATATTAGCTTAGTCTCGGCTCGGAGTCAAACTATCTTATTGTTTTGATTCCTTTTCGCGAGTTATAGAAAAAAAAAACTTTATTGTTTAATAAGAAAGTTGTTAAAAAAAATTGCCCAACTGACTAGTACAAAAGTTTATACACTACAAGTATGTAAGTTCGGCGCGAGTATGGATCCGCTGAAACGCACATCAAGACTTCATTACAACATTCTGCCTTGAGAATAGGATTCGAAAGTGAAAGCAAAAGTACCCGAAGAGGCTGCAGGCACGCACCAATTACTTTGTTCTTCCATCTGCCTTGCAAAGATTATTTGGAAATGAAAGCAAAAATAGGTCGATGGGGATGTTCCTCAAAAGAAGGATGACTGGGGTTATGTAGAGTTAACACCCCAGGACCGCATGCCAAGTCTACCAAAGCTCCGCTCCACCAATCTGCCTTCTAGTTGTAGTATCATGCTTGAAGTCCAGTAGATAAAGTAAGAACAACAACCCAAAGTTGGCTACAGGTGTTATCTCCGAGATTGGATGGCACTAGACTCCCTGGGAGCGCTGATATTCAAGTAATTATTACATAATATATCCCTTAATTTATATATGTTAGTGTTTCGATTATTATAATTTAGAATAATTATTTCGTTTTCATGTCTTGACAGGAAATTGAGCGTTAACAATGAAATGATATTAAGGCGACAATTTAAGGAATGACAATTGGTCGATTCTAGTGGTGGTACAAAGTAGAGGGACACATATCTAAACCTAACCCTAATAAACCTAGGTCCACCTAACTTAACCTAAAAACCCAAGCCCAAGATAATAAGAAAACCCTATTTAACTCCCCCATCTTAGAGAAATTAGTCTCTCCTCTTCCATAGCCCCCTGCCCTCATCTATTTTCCAGCCACCACACCTCCCTGTCGGCAATCCTCGCTCGATAAAAGAGCCGGCAGCGCGATAATCCCGCCATCACCACCTCCTCCTCATCCTCTACCATCAGCCGCCACCTCCTCACCCTGCTTCCTCTACTATCAGCTGCCACCATCACCAGGAAACACAGCCACCACTACCATCTCCTCACACCCTATTTCGCACACCCACAGCCGCCACCATCTACCTTCCCTCTCTCTGTTCGGTCATCCTCACCGCCGCCATCCACCTTCGAGCAACCACCGCCACCACAGCCGCGAAACAGAACAGAGGTGAAACAGATAATCACCCTATTTCTCCCCTCTCTCGGCCTCCTTCCTGTTTTCCTTTCTTCTCCACGGTCTCTCACTCATACACTTCTCTCTCTGCTCCAACCTCGCCACCAGACCACGTATCGCTGCGACAGAGCCGCACCGCGACTCTGTTTCGCCTGGCAACAGAGCCTGTTCCCCTCTTTTCTCGGCCTCTCTTCGTCTCGAGCTTCTTCCTGACTCCCTCTCTCACGACCACCGTCACGACCCGACCAAACATCACCGCCACCTCCTCGCGAGACAGCGTTCGCAACCCAGAAATAGGGAGCCCTGTTCCTCGCCCTCCTTCTTGTTTTACTGTTTTATAACTGTTTCCTCACCCTCTCTCTCTCTTTTGCAGGTTCTGGAGACGATTTGAGGACGAGGAAGGCCGCGAGGAGCGAAGAAAGTCACTGCGAGAGCCGCAATCACGCTGGAGATGAAGGTGCAGGGGAGCCGCGCGATTTCTGACGGGAAAGATTCAAAACTCTGTTTTACGCTATTGGCACCCTCGATTCTGCTCTATACCACCACAGAGCTTGTGTAGTCCTTTTTCTCGGGATTCGTGTTCGTGCAGAGATGAGTTGCGGCGTACCACATCACGAGGAGATGACTACCACTACCATGGATAGCTAAACCCTTCGCCAAGGCTACGATGAAACCACAGGATTTCCTAGAGTTTGTGTATTTAAATTTATTATTTTCTTTATGCTTGAACGTTAAACACATTTGATTTATGATTTTCAATAATTTGCTTTCACTGATTATATCCTGATTAATTATCTAGACTAGTCGGTAGTTAGAAATACTCTTTGTTGAAATTCAAAGCCTGATTTAATCAATTAATCTGAATCTGTGATTGTGTGTGCCGTAAGAAGACACGCAATGCTAGGGGTTTAAGATTAGTTAAAATAAACTTGTGATTGTGTGTGCCGTAAGAAGACACGCCATGCTAGGGGTTTATACCTATGCTGAAATCAATTGTGAACTTAGATTAATCTTTAGGTTAGTCATGTTAAATCTTGAAAACAATATTTTTTATTACACAAATCTCAAAGAACTTGTGGTGGATTCAATGCCTTGGTTTCCTTTCTCATATTCTTTAAAACTTTTTATTTTGTTTTTAATTTGATTTTTAGTTCAGATATTTTAATTGTTGTAACCCCAATTTAAATTAGTTTAAATAAACCCTGAAATTTAATTGCAACCACAGTCCTTGTGGGATCGACCTGTACTTGCCCTTGTCTACCAGTTAGACACTGTGCACTTGCAGTTATTAAAATTAGGTTAAATTAACCTATTTATTTAGGTTAGTTAAATTTGCATCAAGTTTTTGGCGCCGTTGCCGGGGACTGTAGCGGTGTAATTGGATTTAAGAGTTTATTTTCACTAATTTGTAGTTTAGGTTAATAAAAAAAAATTAGGTTAGATATAGATTGCTTTTGCTTTTATAATAGGTTTGATTTTATTTTTTTTTAGTTATTTCTTTTAAGTCTTAGAAGTTTTGATACTTATTTTTGTTTGTTTTTTATTTTTTTTGCAGGTATTAACAGGTAGGAAGCATATAAAACAGGTTGCATATAAAAAGAGAAAAAAAAAAAACAAAACAAAACGCACAGGGTTTGAATTGTTTACAGGTTGCTATCGCGTGGACACTCTCAGAAGTTGGCGAGCTGTCAGGTGGACGGTGCTTCTGATCGACGTCAACTCGACTTCTACCCGGCGTCGCAAGTAACCCAAGAGAGGTTCACGCCGGAGGTAACTTTTTTCCACCGCATCTGCACGCGGTTTCTGAGTGGATTACTGTGTGTTTTGCTTGTTTTATTTTAGCTAGAATTGCATGCGAATTTGAATAGATTGAGGATATTTCTGATGCTGTAAAATTTTGTGCTCTCTCCCACGGATAGGTTAACCACCATTTATTTTAGGGTTAAAGACCTAAGCTCTCACTATTAAAATTTGTAGCAAGATAAATTAGGACAAGACGCTCATATGACCCCTCTTTTGAAACTTTAAAGTTTAAAGTAGTCAAGTGAAGGAACATATCCAATTTTGGAATAGTTCTGAAACTGGCATTACACTTTAAGCTGAAGGTAGAAAAGGAGGTAGGAGCAATTAGATTTCAGGATATTTTTTATGCTGGGAAACTCCGTGCTCTCTCCCACGGATAGGCTAATTAAAATGGATTTCAGCCCTTGATTAGTAACAAATATAGTTAATAAAAAGGAGTGCTTGTAGGGATTACCAGACGTTACAGCCTCTACCTAGTAAATTAATTTCTCACGAGATTAATTTGCTTCGTAGAAACCTCGACTTTTTCGTGGGGCTATAACTATCAGCTGTGAAGTACCCGAAGGCAATTGATTGTATTGCTAGGTACTTATCTCGGGTCGTTTGCCATTCATCTTGCTTGCACATCATATAGGTCCTGATTAGGTTTTCCCATTTTTAATTTTTTTTAGAGTTAGGTTATCTTCATATAAAGGTTAGGCTTGCATAATTTAAAAAAAAAATGAACCTTAATAATTATCCATCTCGCAGGAATGCATTTAATCCCATGCGACCACCTGGTTATGCTCCATATTCAGATTATTACAACTCAAGTTCCGCATATTATCCTGACTTTCTCTCCCCTTCTAACGAGGATAAAGACTTTAAGGATTACTTCTCCCCTTCTACCTCGAAGCTTGAAACAGCTCTTATGACGATGACTCAGAAATTAGATGCACTTATGAATTTGACTCAACCCCTACCTCCTAGTAATGTTTCATTTGAGGGTTGTGTTGCATGTTCGAGTCCTAGTCATTCTACAGCTGATTGTGATTTGCAATATGATTATCCTGAATATTTCGCTGAGCAAATCCATTCTTTTAATGCTAATTGGCGACCTGGTTATAATTCAAAGTTCAACTATTGCAGCCCTGGTTTTGCCAATAATCAAAATCTCTCTTGGGCTCATAACTCATACCAAGGGGGACATAGTTTCTCTCAGGCTCCTCAATACCCTCATCATGTTATGCCTCAATTTAACAAAGCTCATCCATCCAACACATCAAGCTTAGAGGAAACGATTAATCAGTTTTTGCAGCGCTCAGCAAGTTCAATTGATCAGAATTCTAATGACATATCTGAGTTGAAAGCCACGACTCAAAGACTTGAGATAGTTGTGGATCATATTACTGAGGCATTATCTGAAAGTGAGTTAGGAAGAGCTCCTAGTCAGTCTGTTCAAAATTCAGAGGGTCAGATCATAATTGGTAACACATGGGAATCCGAGTCAGATGATGTTCTGAGGATAATGTGATTGAAACTACATTGCTTCCTGACCCATTCCTTTCCCCACATTTTCATGAAGACCCACTCGACATATGTCTTCCTAGTGGCTCATGCATAGATTCAAACTGTGAACATTCTTTAGAGTCCCCCCTTGATTGTTTTCATGATACACATGACCATTTAGAGGCTTGTTTGACTCATTCTAGTTTAGACTTTGATGTTGATGATTCCATTAGGGAAGTCAATGATTTGCTTGACTCAGTCCCCATTGTGGATCCTAGTTATAAATGGAAGTCTAAAGTGGAACCTCTTCCACTCAGTGAGTCAAAACTAGTCCCATCAGTTGAGCCACCTGAGCTTGACCTTAAACAATTACCTGACACCCTCAGGTATGCGTTTTCAGGTACTGATGATACTTTGCCTGTTATCATTCCATCTACATTGAATTCAAAACAGGTTGACCCAAAGAAGTCGGGAGATATATTTAATGAGAGACTACATGCCATGGGTAGTGCCAATTCTAGGTTTGGGGGTGTTGTTGCGTCGTCTAACTCATCATCTTGGTGTAATCCATTTTGTTACGATGAACCTGTACCACCCAATATATTTATAGACATGCCACTTTCCACCCCTTTCATATTCACTGATGCTGCCTATATGGATCCATTGTTTGTAAGAGATGATTTCAATTTTCACCATCCTGATGTGGAAATTATCCAATCTTCTGATTTGGAACCAGACTTAGGATGTTCCATTTTAGGAGTAAGGGAGGATCCTTTGTTGTATATCACTACTTGCGACCTATTCATGTTTAAGATCCCTATTGACTTCCAAGGAATGCGAGCTTCTTTACCATTTCTATATGATTTTAGATGGTGTCCTTGCAACTTTTGGGATGTGCTAGTATATCTTGTGTCGCATGTGGTTGCTATTTTTGAGTGGACTGATCCTCAACTTTTCAGGTTGTTGGTATACGATTCCTTCACCCTTTTGAGGTGAATGTTCCCTATGTTCTTCCTCGTCACTTCATGATATATCACTCATGAGGGAGAATATATGTCGGGCTGACGACGTTAAACCAAGCGCTCCTAGGAGGCAGCCTAGCTTTAGTTGTGTGTCTTTGCTGTTAGTCTGGATTGATTTTCGAGTACCCTATTCAGTTGTGTTTCATTCATACTCGTTAGCTCCATAACAGTTTTGACTTACAACTTGTTTTTTTTAGTCTTCTTTATTGATGTCGAGTCTGCATTTTATCGATTTCTAATGAAAACTCCATGATTCTTATGTTTGTGAGCCTCATTGATGGATGACTTCTTGGAAATTGGTAAAATCTTTCCCATGGTAATATCACTCTAACTCTCCTCTTTTCTTTTTCCTGCATTTGTCATGATCATCATTTTATACATTGAGGACAATGTTTGGTTTAGGTTTGGGTGTGACGTTTAAGATTTTTTCTGCATTTTTTGAAAAATTTGAAATGAAATGTATTTCACAATTGACTATTGTATTCTACTCAATCTCCATTGAATACATTGTTAATTATGACTATGTGAAAATTTTTGATTTGAAAATGCATTCAAATCTAAGTTTCTTTCCAATGAAGAGGATGTGCTTTCAAGTATGCCTTTAAATTTGAGGAATCCATGCTTTTACTTGTCACTTTTATATATCAATAGGAAAGCATATGGTTTGATATTATCTTTAAGTTAAATATATTTCATGAGATTTTTTTCAACTCGATTACTTTTTGCACTATAAGCCATATTAGCATGATTTGAAGTTGATGAGTGAGATATGAGCTAGAAAACCTTAGAATAATAGTGGAGACTTAACCCGTGAAAGTTTTGAGCCATTCTTTTCTTTCTGAGTGTTAGATAAATATATTCTAATTTTTCTTGAGTTCGCATTAAGTCGTTGATGATCTCATTATTCTCATTTTTTTTATCAATTGCTTTGAGAATGACATTAAAATTAAATTATTGCACTAGAACTTTTTAGTTTATTTAGTTGAGATGTCATAATACCAACCTGAACTTAAGAAATGATGTAGGCAAGTTTGTCTTAAACCTTTTCTAGCCTTTTTACTTACCCACTCATTAGTTCCCTTTTGAAGCCCTTTGAGCCGTTGATAGCCTTTTATTTTTTTAACCCCTTATCAATACCCAATTTATCTAAGAATGTATATGGATGAATGTTAGTTGGAAATGGGCAATTAGAAAGAGCAGAGTCAAATATACCATGAGTCCTCAGTGTTGAAACATTCTATTGAGTAGAAGAGGAAAAGCATGTAGTTGAAAAAAAAAAAAAAAAAAAAAAGCGATGTCAATAAAAAAAATAAAAAAATGAAGATAGTAATTGATGGTTAGAACATTGATTTACTCTTCATAGCCCTTGTGTTAGTTTAATGGGTGTATACATTCTTAGAGATTTTTCGTATACCTTTTTCCATTTTTTGTTAGCCATTACCTAAGCCCCATTACAACCTATTAAAGTCCTAGTTGATCTTAAGAGATGGTTAGTTTCGTAGATGTGAAGATTAAATAAATAAGAACTATAGAGTATGATTTAACATTCTCAAAAGTAATTGATATTCCTGTCCATGAGATCATATTCATTCCATTCTTGAAAAGTCCGTTATTCATATTACTATATGTAAGATGATTGTTTTCCATTATTTACTCTTTTCCTCACATATAAACTGAGTGAAATATCAAATCTCTGAGTGTTTCATTGTGAGTGACATGAGAGGTTTGAAGTAAAAACAAACTTTCTAAAGGAGATTTAGTAATTGTTTTACTCAGAAATAAAAAGTTATGTTGATAAGGTCATGCACACACACACTTCGAGTTGGGAATAATTGATGAAATTTATTTAACCTTTGGGTATTATTAAATTGTTGTGAGACTCTTTGATATATAATTGTGAGACTGTTAGCTATTTTCAAAATTTTTTGGCAATTAAATTCTTACTCTGAGGATAATAGACTGAGTTACCATGTTTTGGAAATTTATGAGTCATAATGTTTGTGGGTAACATTTCTGGAAACCCTCACGAGACTATAACTCGTCCACTAGAGGTAATCTAGGGGTTTAAAGCCTTGTTGCACGTTTAAGGTAAGTGCAACCGATGATTTCTGCGAAAGTGAGTTAGAATTTTATTTTTTATTGTTTTGCTCGGGGACTAGCAAAATATAGGCTTGGGGGTATTTGATATTCACGTAATTATTACATAATATATCCCTTAATTTATATATGTTAGTGTTTCGATTATTATAATTTAGAATAATTATTTCGTTTTCATGTCATGACAGGAAATTGAGCGTTAACAATGAAATGATATTAAGGCGACAATTTAAGGAATGGCAATTGGTCGATTCTAGTGGTGGTACAAAGTAGAGGGACACATATCTAAACCTAACCCTAATAAACCTAGGTCCACCTAACTTAACCTAAAAACCCAAGCCCAAGATAATAAGAAAACCCTATTTAACTCCCCCATCTTAGAGAAATTAGTCTTTCCTCTTCCATAGCCCCCTGCCCTCATCTATTTTCCAGCCACCACACCTCCCTGTCGGCAATCCTCGCTCGATAGGAGAGCCGGCAGCGCGATAATCCCCCCATCACCACCTCCTCCTCGTCCTCTACCATCAGCCGCCACCTCCTCACCCTGCTTCCTCTACTATCAGCCGCCACCATCACCAGGAAACACAGCCACCACTACCATCTCCTCACACCCTGTTTCGCACACCACAGCCGCCACCATCTACCTTCCCTCTCTCTGTTCCGTCATCCTCACCGCCGCCATTCACCTTCGAGCAACCACCGCCACCTACAGCCGCGAAACAGAACAGAGGTGAAACAGAGAATCACCCCTGTTTCTACCCTCTCTCGGCCTCCTTCTTGTTTTCCTCTCTTCTCCACGGTTTCTCACTCATACACTTCTCTCTCTGCTCCAACCTCGCCACCAGACCACGTATCGTCGCGACAGAGCCGCACCGCGACTCTGTTTCACCTCACAACAGAGCCTGTTCCCCTCTTTTCTCGGCCTCTCTTCGTCTCGAGCTTCTTCCTGACTTCCTCTCTCACGACCACCGTCACGACCCGACCAAGCATCACCGCCACCTCCTCGCGAGACAGCGTTCGCAACCCAAAACAGGGAGCCCTGTTCCTCGCCCTCCTTCTTGTTTTTACTGTTTTATAACTGTTTCCTCACCCTCTCTCTCTCTTTTGCAGGTTCTGGAGACGATTTGAGGACGAGGAAGGCCGCGAGGAGCGAAGAAAATAACCGCGAGAGCCGCAGTCGCGCTGGAGACGAAGGTGCAGGGGAGCCGCGCGATTTCTGGCGGGAAAGATTCAAAACTCTGTTTTACGCTATTGGCACCCCCGGTTCTGCTCTATACCACCACATAGCTTGTGTAGTCCTTTTTCTCGGGATTCGTGTTCGTGTAGAGATGAGTTGTGGCGTACCACATCACGAGGAGATGACGACCACTACCATGGATAGCTAAACCCTTCGCCAAGGCTACGATGAAACCACAGGATTTCCTAGAGTTTGTGTATTTAAATTTATTATTTTCTTTATGCTTGAACGTTAAACACATTTGATTTATGATTTTCAATAATTTGATTTCACTGATTATATCCTGATTAATTATCTAGACTAGTCGGTAGTTAGAAATAATCTTTGTTGAAATTCAAAGCCTGATTTAATCAATTAATCTGAATATGTGATTGTGTGTGCCGTAAGAAGACACGCAATGCTAGGGGTTTAAGATTAGTTAAAATAAACTTGTGATTGTGTGTGCTGTAAGAAGACACGCCATGCTAGGGATTTATACCTATGCTGAAATCAATTGTGAACTTAGATTAATCTTTAGGTTAGTCATGTTAAATCTTGAAAACAATATTTTTGATTACACAAATCTCAAAGAACTTGTGGTGGATTCAATGCCTTGGTTTCCTTTAATTGTTGTAACCCCAATTTAAATTAGTTTAAATAAACCCTGAAATTTAATTGCAACCACAGTCCTTGTGGGATCGACCTGTACTTGCCCTTGTCTACCAGTTAGACACTGTGCACTTGCAGTTATTAAAATTAGGTTAAATTAACCTATTTATTTAGGTTAGTTAAATTTGCATCAAGCGCCAGAAGATGAAAGACAAACTTGACCCCTGGGGGGGAGTCCGTAACTCTTATTTGCAATGTAAAAAAAATTATAAGGTCCCATAAAACCAATTGGACGCTCACCCAAATCAGGTGGCATCACCCAATAGCAGGTCTTGTTAAGACTCATCGTTATAAATGTTAGAACATTCAAAGACTCCAACAACGAAGATTTTCATTTAGCCTTTGGAGAATCCAAAGCATATTTTCTGGAAAGATGCATTTGAAGAACATGCTCTATAGTGTTCATGGCAATGCTTGAAATGGTGAAGACCAACCAATATATAAGTGCAACGATTCACGAAACGAGGTCACCTAGCAGTTACATCAGCATTAAATATCGTACAAGAAATAGAGAGGTGACGGTTCCAATTGTAACTGCACGAGTCTACATTCATTGAATTAATGACATTGCACTTAATCCCATTAACTAGGGGGATAAATTGTCTCGTAATTTATGTCATACACGTGACACGATGATCTCGCCAATAGGGCTCAACCAACTAGTGGGCCCTAACGCCCAGCCAAATTCGGCCCAAAAGATGTAAAATGGCCTAGTACACACTCAAACGCAAACAAAAAAAGCCTTAAGTTCCCACAGTGTAGAGCACACTTACAGAGATATTGTCAATAAATCCAAGGTGTATGTTCCATTAAAGTTCCACTGTTGTTCATCAAATCTGGTTGAAATTCAGTCCAGACAATCTATTGTGATCCGACTCCAGAATCAAACTTGTTAATCTGACCCCGTTGTCGGACTATTAGGCGAAGTAAGTCAGGACACCCATGTCAAGTGATGGCCCGACCTGACCAAATTTTAGTCAGTTCCGACTAATGGTGATAACTTTTGGTCCTTTCTAATGCCAGTCCACTACAAATGGATGATGATGGCTTAGAAAGTGGGAGTATAGTCAGCGCTCACAACGCCTGATCAAAATGGCATGCCAGGATCATTGTCCAACTATAGACAATGATCGTCAAACCTGCTCAAAGTTTAGTAAGCCACGGCTGATGAAGATAGCTTCTAGTCTACTCCAAGACCGTTGTTCGCCAATCATGGATGAATATGGCTTAAAAAGTGGGGGTCCAGTCAACGCTCACTACGCCCGATCAAGATGGTTTGCCAAAGATCATTTTCCAACTAAAAATAATGATTACCGAACCCGACCAAAATTTAGTTAGTGACGACTGATGACAATAACTGTTGGTCCGCTCTAACAACTAGTTTGTTAAGAACACATGATGACGGCTTAGAAATTGGGAGTCTAGTTAGTGCTCTTAACGCCTAATCAAGATGGCTTGCAATTAGTGCAAATAAATCTTAAATTCAATTAGTGCAAATGAATCTTAAATTCAATTACACCGCAACCTTCCCCGGCAATGGCTCCAAAAACTTGATACAGGTTTAACTATCCTAAATTATTAGGTTAATTCAACCCACTTGTAATAACCGCAAATGCACGGTGTCTAACTGGTAGACAACGGCAAGTACGGGTCGATCCCACGAGGAAAGTGGATGCAATTGAAATTTATAATTTAATTTAAACTAATTTAAATGGAAATGGGGTTACATCATTTTAAAACAAAACTAAAAATAATTTTAAAAATAAGAAAAGTAAAATAAAAAAATATATATAGATTTGGTGGGCTTGGACTCACCAATGAGTTAGCAAAAATTATTTAAATCTAAAGTACTGAATTTAAAAACGAGAAGCTTTAGGGATGAGAATCTCTTACTTACACCGAATATGTGATCGTTAAAATTCAAATAAATTATATCATGTTTCTATCAAACATTAACAAATTATTTCAAGCAAAAGCAATTTATCAAAAACTTTCAGAAATAAATTGTAATTAGTTATTGAGCACACAATTCAGTAAAATCAATCACAATAACTTATACAACCCATTTAGTTTGTCGCAAACTTGATGTGGTGGTACTCAGCAGTTGGTCTGAACACGAATCCCGAGAAAATGAAGTGCAAAGCTCTGTGGTAGTACAGAGAGAAACCGAGGGTGCAAATAATGGAAATTAGAATTCTGTTATTTCCCGCCAGAGCTATAGTGCCTTTCGTCTCCAACGCGACAGCGCCGCTCGCGGTGCTATTCTTCGCTCCTCGCGAGCGTCCTCCTGCTCCAACCTGGTCCGGACCTGCAAAATAGAGAGAGGGAGGGAAAATCAGTGAGAGAAGTGTAATGAAAACTCAAAAGAAATCAATACAGATAGCGGTGGCGGAGCCATGTTTTTGCTCCTGTTGTGGCGGTTGCGTGCTGGTTGACGCGCCGCTTGCGACGGTGGTCGTGAGAGAGGGATGCAGGAAGGAGCTCGAGATGAAGAGAGGCTGAGAGAAGAGGAGGAACAGTGGCAGCGGCGAGGCGGAACAGAGCCTCGTTGAGGCTGTGTTTCACGGCGTGGGGGTGGTTCTCGGTCTGTTGTGATACGGGAACAGAAAGAGCGAGGTGTAGGAGGGATAAAAACAGGAAGGAAGGCCGAGAGAGGGGAGTAAGGTCTGTGGCGAGGCGGAGGTCTGACGCGAAACAGGGTTGTCACTCCCCTGTTTCGTGGTGGTGGCGGTGCTCGGGTGATGGTGGCTGAGAGTGAGAGAGAAAGAGACAACGAGATGAAGGGTAATGGTGGTGATGGCGAGGTGATGTTTTTAACGTGAAACAGGGTTGTCACGCCCCTGTTTCACGGTGATTAGTTGCGGAGGTGGTCTGTTTTGTGGTGTGCGGGGTGGCTGATGGTGGGAGAACGAGATGGTAGTGGTGGTTGTGTGGACAGGGGAGAGGAGCAGGGACAGGGAGATGTCTGATGCGAAACAGGATTGTCACTCTCATGTTTCGTGGTGGTGACGGTGCTCGCACGGTGGTGGCGAGGTGAGGTGGTGATGGTGGTGGCTCTGGTGCGATGAAAATCACGTGGTAAGGAAGAGAGTTTAATTTTCTGTAATTTTTCTTTTCCCTTCTTTTCCACCCTTTCTCATCCATTGAATTTTTGTATTTAAAGACAATTAGGAGAAAATGAATGTGGACAGGTTCATGAGAGTGTTCAATGAGTGATTTAAGGAAAAATAAATCAGAATCTTTGGTGATTGAGGGAATGTGTCTAGGGTTAGATTGGGCTTAGCATTGGATTTGGATTTAAGTTATGGGCTTGGTTTTGGGTTTATGGGTTAGGTTTTGGGTTTAGGTTATGGGCTTAGGTTTTGGGTTTAGATGTGTGACCCTCTACTTTGTACCACTGCTAGAATCGACCAATTTTCGTTCCTTAACTTTTCGCCTTAATATGATTTCATCGTTTACGCTCAAATTCCTACAAAACATGAAAACGAAATAATTACTATAAAATATAATAATCGAAACACTAACATATATAAATTGAGAGATATATTATGTAATAATTATGTGAATATCCACGACTTAGAAATTGGGAGCTAGTTAGTGCTCTTAACGCCTGATCAAGATGGCTTGCCATGGATCATTATCCAACCACAGACAATGGTCGCCGAAGTCGACCAAAGTTTAGTCATTCCTACTTATGATAACTTCTGATCCACTCTAAGACCATAGTTCGCCAAGCGCGGATGAAGATGGCTTAGAAAGTGAGAGTCTAATCAGAGATCACAATGCTTGATCAAAATGGTTTGCCAGGGATCATTGTCCAACCACAGACAATGGTCACCAAACTCGACCAAAGTTTAGTCAAATCCGACTGATAACGATGACTTCTAGTCCACTCTAAGATCGTAGATCACCAAACACGAATGAAGATGGCTTAGAAAGCGGCAGTCTAGTTTGAGTTCACAACATCTCATCAAGATGGCTTGCTAGAGATTATTGTCCAATTGTAGACAATGGTCGCCAAACCCAACCAAAGTTTAGTGAGTTCTGATTGATGATGATAACTTCTCATTCACTCTAAGACCATAGTTCGCCAAGTGTGAATGAAGATGGCTTAGAAAATGAGAGTCTAGTCAGAGCTCATAATGCCTGATCAAGATGGCTTGCTAGGGATCATTGTCCAACCACGGACATTGATCGCCAAACCTTGCCAAAGTTTAGTCAGTTACGACTGGCAATGATAACTTCTAGTCCGATCTGAGACCTAGCCCACCAGGAACAGACAAAGATGGTTTGAAACGTGAAAATTTAGTCAGAGCTCATGAAGCCTAACTCGAACAACTCGCCATGACCATTGTCCGACCACTCACGGTGATGCACACGTTTGACCATAGTCTGACTAGTTCCTTAAACTAGCGAAGACAACTGTTGGTCCGATCTACAACCTAGTCTACCAAGGATGGATTACAATGCTTGAGGAATCAAAAGCATGACGAGTCCAAAGGATCTATCGCCAGCCAAAATTATTCCCTCGCGCGGAGTTTAGCCAATTTATAGGATTTGGCTGAGACAACTTCTCGATTTCTGAAGAATACATACCAAGATTTCTTGAACTATCGCAATATAAGCGATCAAAACTCTCATCAGCAGATCAACCCTACGGTTTCCTGACTCAGTAAAACCTCTTACCTAAATACCAATACTACGATGAGACAAAGTAGAAAAGAGCCAACAGGAAAAGTAAAAGAAAATACACAAGTACAATGTGCTACTCAACATATCGTATTTCATTGATATTCTTAAAAATATAGAGTTTACTCCTTGACAGGATGAGGTTTAGATACAGTAGAGCTTGACCTGGCAGAAGAAGAAACAGCGGATGTGTCTGCATGAACTGATAAAAGGCTTATCCAAACTCCACGAAGGACACCTCTTTCTAGTAGGAGAGATCCTAGTTAGCATGCTCCTATTTCATCAGCTCAAACAACTCCAATACTCCTTTCACAAATTTGCTGAAGTTGAACATGCCCTGAGCCTTGAGGAGCTTCTCCTCGCATACTCTTGACTCTGTAAGCACTCAAATTTTCCTTGACTACACAAAGTTCATTTTGCGCCAAGAGGAGTTGCTTTTTTGTTGTCCTCACACTCTTGGCATTAAAATCAACATCGACCTCTAGCTTCTGATATCGGACAGTCCACTCGAACTCCTTCTTGGCCTTCTCAGTACTCAGAGCCTACATCTTAGCTTGCATCTTGATAGCAGTCTCCTGAGCAAGTTTTAAGTCACGACAGACATGGTTTAGTTATTCCTCAAACATGTCCCTCACGAACATCTCCCTTGCCAAATCAGACTCAAGCGTTTCCAAGTGGGCCCTTTGAGCTTTTGATTTTGTTTCCCATGCCTCTAAATCAACAACCGATTGAGCATGCCTCTGACCTACAAGTTGCTTATTCAATTATTTGATTTTGTGAAGAGCATCCAAGTACATATTTTGTAAATTTGCGAAGACTCGCTCCATTGTATACACCCTCTCATGAGCAGCAACAAATTTCTTCCGAGCAACGACTACTTGGTTCAAATATACATCCCTAGCATGAAATGTTTCTGCCACTTATCCATACGCTCTCCAGACGTATCACATTCTGGCTTCAAAGCATAAATCGCTAAGCAGTCATTCCAGCTATTAATCTGCCTCTTGGAGGCATGAGAAATGTCAACCTCCTGATGTCAGTCCTGGTTGCTCATTTTTACTACATCTGTGGCGAATAGACTTGTCTATGCCTCCGGGTGGAGGTCTATTGGGACCGAAATCACGCCAGTACCGCCTTCCGTTGTCTTTGCTGCATCAGGACTCTCTTTCACTGCTTTCTACATCAGATGAAGTTGTCATACCCGCTTGCAACAACATGTTTTTCATAACCTTCGCTTGCTCAATGCTCAACTTCGTTGCATCTTCAACTCCACCATTTGCAGATATGTCTTCTTCAAATTGAGAAGGGAAATGGGGGCGTTTCACACAAACGTCATGCCCCTCGGGCACAACAACCTCTACCCCAGTGGTCGAGTTAAGATACTGCCTCGTACTTTGCACCCCTCTAAAGGGGCTGACCGCACAGGAGCAAGCTTAGGCGCAGTGTGAGGCTTTTTTTGAAATCACAGAAGAAGAAAATGCCTCATTCAACTTGATGGATATTTTATTAACCTAAATTAATAAGTTAATAAATCCTACTTGTAATACCGTAAGTGCACGGCTGTCTAACTAGTAGACAGTGGCAAATACGGGTCGATCCCACGAGGATTGACAGACAATCGAATTCAAAGACTTATTTGAACTAACTTAGAGTTGGAGGTTACTGCAGATGTAAAGTACTAAAATTAAGAGACCAAATTGAATACTAAAATTAAACTGATAGGATGATAAGAGAAGGGACCGAGACATCGAATCCACCACAGGTTCTTTGAAATTTGTGTAATCCAAATTATTGTTTTCAAGAATTAACATGACTAACCTAAAGATTAATCTAAGTTCGCAATTGATTTCAAAAAAGGTATAAACCCCTAGCATTGCATGTCTTCTTACGGCACACACAATCACAAGTTTATTTTAACTAATTCTAAACCCCTAGCATTGCATGTCTTCTTACGGCACACACAATCACAAATTCAAATTAATTGATTAAAGCAGGCTTTAAATATCAAGAAAGGGTATTTCTAACTACTTACTAGTCTAGATAATTAATCTGGATATAATCGGCGAAAGTAAATTATTGAAACTCATAAATCAAATGTGTTTAACGTTCAAGTATAAAGAAAACAATAAATTCAAATACAACAAACTCTAGGAAACACTGTGGTTTCATATTTGCCTCGGCGCGGGATCTAGAAGATCATGGTGGTGGTGGTCACAACATCAGTGGAATCCATCTCAGCATGACATGAATCCCGAGAAAAAGTTTCAAACGCTATGTGGCTGCTCTTATAGAATCTCGGGGTGCTAATAACCAATTATTTTTCAAATAGTTGGTTCCCGCCAGAAATCACGCGTTTTCACTGTGCCTTCATCTCCAGCGAGCCGCGCTCCTCGTGAGCTCCTTCGTCTTCGCTCCAAATGGCTCTGGTACCTGCAAGAAGACAGAGAAAGGGTGAGGAAACAACGAGAGAAAAAATACTCGAAGGAGGAAGAGGAACAGGGACAGTGAAATAGGGAGGCGCTCCCTGTGTTCTGCTACTGCTTGTGAGCTTTGTTCCTTCGACGAGCTCCGGTCCTTGCAAGAGAGAGAGAGAGACCGAAGAGGGTGAAAACAGAGGACGAAGACAGGGCAGTGGAGCTCTGTCGCGCGATGGAACAGGGTGGTGGCTGAGAAAGAGGGTAGCAGGAAGGAGGAGGTGGTGGCGTCTGATGGTGGTGCTCGGTGGTGTGGATGCTGGACGGTGGCGAGGTGAAGAGATAGACACGAAAACAGGGGAAGAAGATAGGAACATGGGGGTCATGGGCGGTGTTGTTACGGTGGTTTGTGACAGGGACAGAGGCGGTGGTTGTGCGTAGTTGTGTTGACGCAGGAGTTGATGATGTCTACAGTGGACAGGGTGTGGAGTCTCCCTAGCGAGCGAGGAAGAGCGGGTAAGGGAGGAAGGAAAGGTGACGGCTAATGGTGGAGGACGAGGAGGAGGTGGTGGTGGCGGGATGATCGCACTACCGGTTCTCCTATCGAACGAGGATTGCCGGCAAGGTGGATTGGCGAGGTGGCTGGAAAAGAGAGGAGGGGAGAAGGAACGTGGAAGAAGAGATATGAGCTTTTCTCCAAAATGGGAAAAACTAAATAGGGTTCTCCTATTTTCTTGGGCTTGGGTTCTCCAAAAGGCGTTAGGCTTGGGTTTTTAGGTTAGCATTTTGGTTTTGGGCTTAGGTTAAATTAGGTAGACCTAGGTTTATTTGGGTTAGGTTTAGATATGTAACCATCTACTTTGTGCCACCGCTATAATCAACCAATTGATCATTTATTAAATTGTCGCCTTAATGCGATTTCATCGTTCACGCTCAAATTCCTACAAATACATGAAAATGAAATAATAAGAATAAACTATAATAATCGAAATACTAACATATATAAATTAAGGGATATATTACGTAATAATTACGTGAATATCAAATACCCCAAACCTATATTTTGATAGTCCTCGAGCAAAATAATAGAAATAAATTTCTAACTCACTTTCGCAGGAATCATCGGTTGCACTTACCTTAAACGTGAAACAATGCTTTAAACCCCTGGATTACCTCTAGTGGACGAGTTATAGTCTCGTGAGGGTTTCCAGAAATGTTACCCACAAACATTATGACTCTATAAATTTTCAAAACATGGTAACTCGATCTATTATCCTCAGAGTAAGAATCTAATTGCCAAAAAAATTGAAAATAACTAACTGTCTCACAATAATATATCAAAGAGTCTCACAACAATTTAATAATACCCAAAGGTTAAATAAATTTCATCAATTATTCCCAACTCGAAGTGTGTGTGTGTGCATGGCCTTATCAACGTAACTTTATTTTTCTCAGCAAAGATACGACTAGATAACCTTTGAATTGTATGCTTCGACTACAAATCTCTCTTGTCACTCATTAATGAATCACTCAGAGATTGGTTAGTTATCACTCAGTTTATATGTGAGAAAGAGAATAAATTATGGAAAGACAAACATCTCACATATAATAATCATGAAAAAATGGATTTTTCAAAGAATGAAATGAATACGATCTCATGGACATGAATATCAATTACTTTGAGAAAGTTGAATCACACGCCTAAGTTCTTGTTTATTTAATTTTCACGTCTATGAACCAACTTTTACTTAAGATCAATTAGGTCCTTATTAGGTTGTAATGAGGCTAAGATTTTGGCTAATAAGAATGGAAAGGATACGAAAAAATTCTCTGAGAATGGATACACCCTTTAATAAGCACGTGGGGCTCTGAAGAATAAACCAATGTTGTACACCATTAATTTTTCTTCATCCGAAATTCTTCTTCATATATCTTTTTTTTATAAGATCAACGACATGTTTTCCCCTCCTGCACAATAAAACATTTCAGTCCCGAGGATTTATGGAATATTTAGTTTCAGCTCTTTTTATTTGCTCATTCCAAAAATATATCAACCATACACATTCTCAGAGACATTGGGTAAGGATAAAAAATAGTATGGGATATTACTCCCTAACTGGAGTAGGTACTGGAGATGGGGTTAGCAAAGAAAAGTTTTATTTAAAGGCTCAAAGGGCTACAAACGGATATTTATCATTAGGTGGGTTAAAAGGCTAAAGAACGGTTCAAAGAAAAAAATGCCTATATCACTTCTTAAGCTCTAGTCGGTATTATGACATCTCAACTAAATAAATCAAGAAGTTCTAGTGTAATAATTCAATTTTTAACGTCATTCTCAAAGCAATCAATAAAAGAAACAAGAATAATGAGATCATCAAGGAGATAATGCGGATTCAAGAAAAGTCAAAGTTTATTTAATAACCCTCAAGAAAAATAGAACGTCTCAAAACTCACAAGGGTTAAGTTTCCACTATTATTCTAAGGTTCTCTAATTAATATCTTACTGATTAACTTCAAGTTATGCTAACTTGGCTTATAGTGCAAGAGTGGTCGAGTCGAAAAATATCATGAAATATATTTAACTTAAAGATAATATCAAACCATATGTTTTCCTATTGACATATTAAAGTGACAAGTGTAAGCATGCATTCCTAAATTTTTTAGGCATACTTGAAAGCACGCCCTCTTCATTGGAAAGGAACTTAGATTTTGAATGCATTTTCAAAGTGAAAATTTTTCACACAATCATGATTAACTATGTATTCAATGGAGATTGAGTAGAATACAATAGTAAATTGTGAAATAAATTTTAGTTCAAAATTTTTGAAAAATGAATAAAAACTCATAAACCTCACCCCCAAACCTAAGCCAAACATTGTCCTCAATGTATAAAATGATTATTATGAAAAATGCAGGAAAAACAAAAGATGAGAGTTAGACTGATATTACCATGGGAAGTTTTTACCATTTTCGACGAAATCGTCCACCAATGAACGCTCAACAACATAAGAACTGTGGACTCGTCATAATAAATTGATAAAAACAATACATGACACAAAAAGGTATACAAATGAAATAATGAAAAAAATTACATGTATCAGTTGTAAGTCAAAATTGTTACGGAGCTAAAGAGTATGAGTGAAATGCAACTAGAAAGAACTCAAAAATCAATCCAGACTAACCATAATGACGCAACTGAAGCTAGGTTGCCTCCTAGGAGCGCTTGGCTTAACGTCGTCAGCCCTACATATATTCTTCCTCATAAATAATGTACCATGAAATGACGAGGAAGAACATAGCGAACACTCCCCCAAACCTAGACACTTAGTCCATGATGTTGACTAGATCATATAACAATAACCGAAAAAGTTGAGGATCCGTCCAACATATAGTAGCACCTACATTCAGCACAACAAAAACTAACACATCCCTAAAATAACGAAGACGCCATGCAAAATCATAGAGAAAATGCAAACGAACCCGCGGTCGTAAAGAAGTCATAGGGATCTGGAGGAGAAAACTGTCACCAACAGGAATATCTTGCAAATGACTATTTCCTACTCCTAAAAAGGGACATCCTATGTCTGGTGTCAAATCGGAAGATTGAATGTGTTGCACAATATGATGGTCAAAATTAAAATCATCCCTTAAGAACAAGGGATCCACATAGGTAGCGTCAGTCACTATTAAAGGGATGAAAAGATGTATGTCTATAGATATATCAGGTGGTACAGGCTCATCATAACAAAATGAATTGCACAAAGATGATGAGCTAGACAGCTCAACAACACCCCCAAACCTAGAATTAGCACTACCTATGGCATGTAGTCTCTCCAAGGAATACTGAGGATCAGACTTCATGTAGAAGTCACTAGGAGGACATATGTCAAATGGGTCATCATGAACAAGCGGAAAAGGGAATGGGTCAGAAAGCCCAATAGTATCAGCAGAAAGGTTCAATTTTAACTCACTGAGTGGAAGGAGTTCCACTTTAGGCTTCCATGTGTAACCTGGATCCATAATAGATGTTGAATCAAGCAAAACATTCACTTCCCTAATAGAATCATCAATATCGAAGTCTAAACCGAAGTGAGTCAAACATGTTACTAAGGGATCATTTGATACAGACTGCAATAAGGAATTCTCCATCAAACTCTCAATCATGTCAACTTCACAAACATCCTCGAGCTCGGGAAGTTGTTGACTAACATTAAAAACGTTGAGTTCGATGGTCATGTTTCCAAATGACAATTTCATAATTCCATTCCTGCAATTAATAATGGCATTAGATGTGGCCAAAAATGGTCGACCCAAAATGACTGAAATGTGTCTAGAGAGATTGTGAACAGGTTGTGTATCAATAACTATAAAGTCCACTGGGTAATAGAATTTTTCAACCATGATAATCACATCCTCTATAACACCACGGGGGACTCCGACAGACCGATCTGCCAATTGCAGTGTTACTCTAGTCGGTTTTAACCCACCGAGACCTAATTGCTCATAAATAGAATATGAAAATAAATTAACACTCACCCCTAAATCCAATAATGCCTTATATATCACATGATCACCGATAATACAAGAAATAGTCGGGCAACCAGGATCCCTATACTTAGGCGGGGTTCTGTGTTGAATAATTGAGCTCACTTGCTCGGTGAGGAAGGCTCTCTTTTGCACATGGAGCTTCCACTTTTGTGTGCAAAGATCCTTCAAAAACTTGGCATAGTTAGGAACTTGCTTGATAACATCAAATAATGGGATATTTATGTGAACTTGTTTAAAAATTTTCATTACGTCATTTACACTTGTTCCTTTATTTGTCGGAGCTAACCGTGATGGAAACGGTGCCCTAGGCAAATAAGATGCCTGATTGGGGTCAGAGTCAAGAGGCACATCTTTAGAATTTGAGGCTTTATCAGCCTCCTTGTCAGATGGAGATGAAACCTGTGTTGACTTAGACGGAGATTCAACGACACTCGAATCAGACACTTGTACCCGATTGTCAACTTGTTTTCCACTCCGAAGGGTAGTAATAGATTGGACATCTTCATGGTGTGATACAGATGTACTACCAACTGCGAATTGACCATTTGGGTTTGGAACAGGTCGACTAGGAAATCTCTCTGGCTCTTTCTCCAAAAAGGACTGAATAATCTTACTCACAGCTATCTCAACTCTATTGAGGGCTTAAGATTGGTGTTGAGTCATGGCTTTCAACTCAGATATGTCCTTAGAATGTTGCTCAATTATACTTTCTGAGCGCTGCAGAAACCGATTAACCGTTTCCTCTAAACTTGATGTGTTGGATGGAGGAACTTGGTTAAGGTGGGGCCTAACAGGGCTAGAGGCTTGAGGAGCCTGGGAGACAACAACAGGTTCCCCTTGGTGTGGGCCATGGGCCCAAGAGAGACTTGGATATTTGGCGAACCCTGAATTGTAATAGTTAGGTTGCAGATTATTGCCAGGTCGCTGCATCACATTAAAAGAGTTTACTTGTTCAGCATAGTATGCAGGATAATCGTTTTGCAAGTCACAATTAGCTATTGAATGACCAGGACTCGAGCATGCAGCACAGACTTCAGATGAAGCGTTTGCGGGAATTGCAGGTTGAGTCAAATTCAAGAGTGCATCTATCTTTTGAGTCATGGTCATAACAGCCGTTTCTAACTTTGAGGCAGAAGGGGGTTGAACAGATGTATCTCTAACTTCATATATACCACCCTTATGCCTATAAGACTCCTTTATCGAATAATCCCATTGCTGAGAATTTTCGGAAAGAGTTTCAAAGAATTCCTATATCTCATTGACACTCATTTTCATTAATGACCCACCACTAGTGGCATCAATCATACGATGGTTTTGAGGGATTAAACTGTCTTAGAAGTATTGAACTAGCCGCCACTTCTCAAATCCGTGATGAAGACACCTGACAATGAGCTCATTGAACCTTTCCCAACATTCATAGAAATGTTCACCCTCTTTTTGTTGAAAATTAGATAAATCTCGTCGGAGGGCATTCATTTTATGAATGGGGAAGTATTTTGTCAAGAACTTTCTTGACAACGCATCCCACGATGTGATGGATCCCGTCTCTAATGAGTTTAACCACGATTTTGCCTTATCTTTCAGAAAAAAGGGAAATAACCTAAGACGGACCGAATCATCAGAAAAGTTTTGGTACTTCAGGGTAACGCAGATGTCAAGAAATTCTTTGACATGAAGATAAGGGTCCTCTTGCTCAAAACCATAAAAAGTGGGCAAGAGATGAATAATAGATGGTTTGAGTTCGAAACTGCTTGCATTTCTCTCAGGTAAGACAATGAAGACGGTGCACTACTAGGAAGAGGGGCGAAGTAATCCTTAAAGGCCCTCCCCTCAGCCATCTCAGTGGACAAGGATAATGAACCTAAATAGGTAATGGGGACTTCAAAGAACTCCTCGAATTCTTGTCGGACAAGTTTATTCTTAGAATCACGCACCCAGGTATGCATAAACTACTGGATAACGAAGGTTCAAAGTGAACACTCCTAAATAGGCTTCAATTTAAAAAAAAATTATTTTTTTATTTTTTATTTTTTTTATTTAATGCAACCCTAACCGCTATATGAAGTTGACCTAACTTTGAAAAAATTAAAAACAACGGGACCCTAAATGACATAGAGCTATATGAAGTTGACCTAGCAAAAACAACCCTAGATTTCGATTGTACCGTTACAATCCCCGGCCACGGCGCCAAAAACTTGATGGAGATTTTAAATTAATAAGTTAATAAATCCTACTTGTAAAACCACAAGTGCACAACTGTCTAACTAGTAGACAGTGGCAAATATGGGTCAATCCCAAGAGAATTGACAGACAATCAAATTCTAAGACTTATTTGAACATACTTAGAGTTGGAGGTTACAACAGATGTAAAGTACTAAAATTAAGAGACTAAATTGACAACTAAAATTAAACTGATAGGATGATAAGAGAGGGGACCGAGACATCGAATCCACCACAGGTTCTTTGAGATTTGTGTAATTCAAATTATTGTTTTCAAGAATTAACAAGACTAACCTAAAGATTAATCTAAGTTCGCAATTGATTTCAGGAAATGTATAAACCCCTAGCATTGCGTGTCTTATTACGGCACACACAATCACACGTTTATTTTAACTATTTCTAAACCCCTAGCATTGCATGTCTTCTTACGGCACACACAATCACAGATTCAAATTAATTGATTAAAGCAGGCTTTAAATATCAATAAAGGGTACTTCTAACTACCGACTAGTCTAGATAATTAATCCGAATATAATCGGTGAAAGCAAATTATTGAAACTCAGAAATCAAATGTGTTTAACGTTCAAGTATAAAGAAAACAATAAATTCAAATACAACAAACTCTAGGAAACCCTGTGGTTTCATCTTCGCCTCGGCGCGGGGTCTAGAAGATCATGGTGGTGGTGGTCATAGCATTAGTGGAATCCATCTCAGCACGAACACGAATCCAGAGAAAAAGTTTCAAATGCTCTGTGGCTGCTCTTATAGAATCTCGGGGTGCTAATAACCAATTATTTTTCAAATAGTTGGTTCCCGCCAGAAATCACGCGTTTTCACTGCGCCTTCATCTCCAGCGAGCCACGCTCCTCATGAGCTCCTTCGTCTTCGCTCCAAACGGCTTTGGTACCTGCAAGAAGACAAAGAGAGGGTGAGGAAACAACGAGAGAGAAAAATACGCGAAAGAGGAAGAGGAACAGGGACGGTGAAATAGGGAGGCGCTCCTTGTTTCTGCTACTGCTTGCAAGCTTTGTTCCTCCGACGAGCTCTGATCCTTGCAAGAGAGAGAGAGGGCCGAGAGAAGGATGAACAGAGAGAGAGATCGAAGAGGGTGAGAATGGATGAGGGAGACAGGGGGTGGAACTCTATCGCGTGGTGGAACAGGGCAGTGGCTGAGAAAGAGGGAAGCAGGAAGGAAGAGATGGTGGCGTCTAATGGCGGTGCTCGGCGGTGTGGATGCTGGACGGTGGCGAGGTGAAGAGATAGACACGAAAATAGGGGAAGAAAATAGGAACAAGGGGGTCGTGGGCGGTGTTGTTACGGTGGTTTGCGAAAGGGACAGGGGCGGTGGTTGTGCGTGGTTGTGTTGACGCAGGAGTTGATGATGTCTACGATGGACAGGGTGTGGCGTCTCCCTAGTGAGCGAGGAAGAGCGGGTGAGGGAGGAAGGCGAGACGACAGCTAATGGTGGAGGACGAGGAGGAGGTGGTGGTGGCGAAATGATCGCACTGCCGATTTTCCTATCGAGTGAGGATTGTCGGCAGGGTGGATTAGCGTGGTGGCTGGAAAAGATAGGAGGGGAGAAGGAACATGGAAGAAGAGAGATGAGGTTTTTTCCAAAATGGGGAGAGCTAAATAGGGGTTCCTATTTTCTTGGGCTTGGGTTCTCCAAAAGGCGTTGGGCTTGGGTTTTTAGGTTAGCATTTTGGGTTTGGGCTTAGGTTAAATTAGGTAGACCTAGGTTTATATGGGTTAGGTTTAGATATGTGACCATCTACTTTGTACCACCGCTATAATCAACCAATTGATCATTAATTAAATTGTCGCCTTAATGCGATTTCATTGTTCACGCTCAAATTCCTACAAATATATGAAAATGAAATAATAAGAATAAAATATAATAATCGAAACACTAACATATATAAATTAAGGGATATATTATGTAATAATTACGTGAATATCACAACTCCGCCCTCCTTGACAGGCTAGGGAGCTTAACATTCTGGAGTTTTCTCTTTTAAAGAAGGTCCGTTTTTAGGCTTCGGTTTTGGGACTATAAAAATAGTGGAGCCTCATGCCAGGAAGCCCAATGTCCGCTGCGCTTGATGATTATAGGGCTGGATGACATCCTCCAACCGCATCCTAGGCATGTCACAAAATTTATCCATGACTATTTTGTCCTTAAGAGAAATGAGCATCGTTGGGAAATTTTCTATAGAAAGTATGAATAACAATTCAATATGCAATCAACACAAGCGAGATCGAGAACAAAATTAAACTCACTTAGTTTTTTGAACTCGCATTTGATCAAATGACTATCTAACTCGAAAAATTTCGAGTTTGTAGGATCCATGAAGCAATACTTATGCCAGAACTTGTAATCATCAAGCAACTTGCCAAAACAAGCTGGCGACTTCAACACGTACACAACGTGCTTATTTATTCGAGGAGAGGTGAGCAATTGGATCACCCTCAGAGACACTCGGACACCAGCGTCCTTCGCCTAATCAAAGTGGCAATCATCATCCTGTACCCTAGTTGAACGGGCGGAATGCTGAGGTACGCCAAGAAACTCTAAATTTCCTTGATAATGGGAAAGCGTACGCTCGATTGAAACATACCTCTGTGCAAGCAAATAAATTATCCCGAAAAGGACAACGACGTCTTACTAGTGCCCAATGTAAAGAGCACAAGATCATTAGGGATCACATACTTCTCACGAATGCCCTCCAAATTCGACTCTAAAATCGATCTCCCTTTGAAAAGCTTACGACCTTTAAAGAATGGTTCATAGGGAAGCTGATTTTGGCCCTCCATGGAAGAATGTACAAACTTTCGACTGCGGAAGTTGAACAAAGCCAAAAGCACAGAAAGCGAGACAACAAAGCAGAGTATTTGGAATCGGAGGAGTAAAAAAACTAAACTCTGCAGAAAGGGGGTTTATATAGAAACAAGGATTCCCACATTTTTTTTAGCAGTCGCATGCCCAATTAATGATGCGAGCCGCTCAAGGAGATGATTTAGACCCAATCATCATGACCGCCCAGTTCCATCATGACATGACTTAGTGGACCGACGAGCTGACCCTCTAACTGGGGGGGGGTAGCTGATGATACACCAAATTGTCTAGTAATTCTACCAATACACGTGTCATTATGATATCGTCAATAGAGCAAAACGGGCCTAATTGCGTGTCCAACCTGGCAAAACCCAAATAACACGAAGCCAATTTAGGCAGGGTCCAAGAGGTTGGACCCAAACAATAACGTTTTATTAAGCTCATGCGTCACATGGTAAAGCCCAATACTCGTAAGGTCTAATAAGGCCAGTATCTGAGGGATCAACCTAAGATAGGCATACCAACTATACACTGATTCCTATAGGAAACAAATAATGGAGTATAAGTCGTGCATGGAAGCTCTCCTGCATGGACAACACTCCACAAAGGAAGAATCTCCCGCAGATCTAGGAGCACAAGTCGTGTAGGAAAACTCTCCTACATGGACGACTCCTAACAAGGAAAAGATCTCCATCAAGATATCTTTCCATAAACTACGCCACCAAAGGCCTAGCCGAATAAGGACTTTCGCATGATAAATAGGCCATGAGGTTGATGAACAAAATATGCTATATAACCCAATTTCAAGCATTACACCTTTCTCAAGCCTTGTCTAACTTAAGCATCGGAGTGCCATCGACTACCACAACGGTGACCTTTGGTTTATGTGTGTTCCCAGTGTAGGTCAAGGTCAAGGTCAAGGAGAACAAGATTTGATACCATCAATATCATTGTTGCATTTAAGGTTTGCACAAAAACAATCACAACACATTTTTACCAATTTTCTCACTTAACCTAATTGTTTTCTCATTCAATTGTAGCATACACATGTGTGCGTTCGATGACTAGTGTACATATACTAGTGGAATACCCGTGCCGTTGGCATGATAGACAATGTATGGTGATATTAAAATAAAACTTGGTCAAAGTCTTTATTAGATCAAAAAAATATTCCAAACAGTGGAAGTGGAGTTCGGGTTTGTTGTTTGAGTATGCTTTGAGAAGACCTAAAAATACTCACGACATGAACTGTAAGATAGATTTTTTTGAAATGCATACGGTGTGAAATGTATACTTAATTTTGAAGTAAGGAGGATGTCAGTAATTCAAAGACCAAATAATATACGTGCTATGTCCCTAGGCAATCTACATCATAACATATGGAAAAATATGACATAAGCAGGAGTTATTATCTTGAATCACATTAAAAAGAAAAAAAATTAACAAAAATAAAAATGCAATTGTTATCACAAAGAAATTTTGATTTACCATGACAAAATGAACCATACTAAAAATACCCACTGGATATCGTGTAATTTGGTACGCATACTAAAATAAATTATATGCCCACTTATCGATTAATTAAATATTTAAATAAAAAATCACTATGGGATCCGAATGTTGCAATTGCTTCCATCTTCTCCAACTTCTTCACTTCTTTAATTCTCCATCTTCTCCACTTCTTCACCTCTTCTCCACTCCATCATCTTCTTCAATTTGATTCTCCAACTTTTTCAATTCAATCAAACGGTCACTAATTTTTTTTCTTCTTCAAGTTTTGATTGAGTTGAGAAGGATGAGTAGCGGAAAATAGAGAGAGGGTTCGGGAGAGGGCAATGGTAAGGAACAACGGCAGATCCAAAGCCAAAGATGATGGATTGATCCAAAGCAGAGACGTGAGAGGTTGTTTCGTTTTCTTTGTGTTAGAAATTAGTGTTTTTTGTTTGAATTTTAGTGTTTATGGAGGAAAATGAGAAACAAAAAGATGGAGAGTAGTGAAAAATCGATCCAACAGACAGACACCCACTGCCATCACGACCTCGGCCTCTAATCACTCGAACCCCCATTTGGGAGGTTGGCTGCCAGTGTTGGGGAAGGGAAAGGAACTCAAGAAGCAAATGAAGGGGGAAGATGTAGCGGTTGATCGGTCCCTAACCCATTCACTGTGGTTTTTTGTTGTTGAGTGGAGCCGCTTAGAGAGAAGATTAAGCTATGTGTGAAGACTGAGAGATGAAAGTTTTAGAGGTAAGAGAGCTATGCACTTGAGCATGAGAAAAACTGTGAAAAAAATCATCGGTGGTTCCAATTTTTGCTTTAAGTTATGCCAAATACATAACGTGTGCCACGTAGGACAAACACTCTGTGAGCACTATTCATAAACAGTAAAAACCCTATATGAATTGTAAGATAGATATCTCATACCGGTTCATTCATTTATTGTAATATACAAATTTCAAGTTATGATAGTTGTGACATTGGCTTGAATGAATTGCCAACACTTTCAGTGAATCCAACATTGTAATTCAATTCTAATCATTGTAATTTCTTTGAAGTATTGCAAGTTATAGTTTCTGCTTTGAATCCCTTTTAATATGTAGTGTATTTTTGGATTTAGTAAACTACCCTCGATTTCAGGGAAAAGGATGTGCCTTGAAATCCTAAACCTTCTACATTTATCATGAGTTAAAAATCTACTTGTGGATTATGATCCTTACTTAAGACAATGCCTTTTCTTGTTGTAACTGCGATGGCCATGAAGCAATAGCAATCTTTGTAGTTTGCACATGATTGCAAAACACCTGAGAAGGTGAACTAGGAAAGACTTGAAAGGAAACAAATAGAAAATGAACCTTAACTAAGTTGTCTTTGCTTCACTTTTATTTAGATGGGTATGCATAATAATTCAACATGTATTTAATCTATTGCTTATTGGATCAATTTAATATCTATGCATAACATTAACTGCCTCCCACTTGAACGATTTTCTGTCCCTCGTCTAACTCGAAGTCCCTTTTGATTGTTTACAGCTTAATGATATGATCAATTTTCCATTCTCATCAGAACCTTTTGTTGCGGGTGTCTTGGCACTGTTTTTTGATATCACCTTATATAGAAAGGACATCGCAATCAGGAGAGACAGAGGTATGCATTGGTGGGACAAGTTCAGTTCGTTCAGGACAGACACAAGAAGTGAGGAGTTTTATTCTCTTCCTTTCAATGTCAACAAGTTCTTCCCATCTGTGTGATGTGGTTGAAGGTTGAAAGCAGCGCTGTTCAGATCAAGTGTTCCACTCACCTTGTTCCCAACAGCTCTTGGGGGGATCAGGCTATAATATTTCTTTGGCTTTCTATTTTGTTGTGAGACGAATGGATACTTGAGCACGATATAAATGAATTTCTTCATTTTACAAGATTTACCTCATTTTCGTCCCCTTCTTTTAGTAGAAGAGGTGAAATAGATTTGATTTTGCAAAGAACCAAAGCTACTGCATTAACTAAGCATTTGAAAACATACCACAGCAAGAGGGAGGAAGAGAGAAGGGGGATGGTGTAGCCTATGTTTGCAGTCTGAATCGACACCGAAGGAAGAGACTCTCTTCTTCTTCGGGTTCTGTTTCCCATCGAAAACTCCCCTCCTGTGTTTCCAAACCTTTTCATTTTCCATTTGTTAAAAACTTTGAAATAAAACCCTTTTCACATCCATCTAATCTGGACTGTCCATCAGATTTGACGACCCAGATCTGTGAGCAGAGCCCCTCTTGCCCTTTGTGGGCATGAGCCCCCCCCCCCCCCCCCCCCCCCCCCCGAGTTCTGAATAATAGGTGTGGGCACGCGACGGGATGGGACAAGATAAACTCATCTCTATCCCACACGGAATCGAGACGGGACATGATGGGATCAATGTGTTTCAAATTGACCATGCAATTTCAATAACTAAAATAGATCTTCAGCAAATTGCATATTCACACATAACTATGCTGAAAATGAAATAATAAACCAAAATACAATCAACTAAACATAATGTAACCTATGCCATAATAAGCACATGAAGCAGTCATTGGAATCTCTCACATAGTTTAATTTTAATGCATATCTATCCTTGCAAATGAGATGATACTAGGAACCCATTAAATTGTATTATAGATTGAGTATCCAAAGTTTTCAATGAAATCGAATGTACCCTAGTTAAATATAATTAAACAAATTGGTCTTCAAATATGAGTTGATAACCTAACGACATTGAGAATTTTAGATGCTAAAATGTTATATGCATCAGAAAATTTGTATGGGCATCCAAATATTGCAATTCTAAAATAAATAAATAAATAAATAATAAATATTGAAAAAATTAGTTCGGGACGGGACGGGATTGGCGGGATTGAAAATCTTCATCCCATCCTATCCCATTCTAGATCGGAATGGGACGAGATCTGGATGAAATTATTCAATCCCATTAAAACCCGAAAAAATCGAGACGCGACAAAATCGGGTGGAAAGCGGGATGGGACCTGATGTCCCTAGCATGCACTAGAAGCATTGCGAGTTAATAGCAAGTTTAGTTACCATCCATAAATAATAACTCTGCTTAGTTTCTCATAGCAGAACTGACAAGCTATTTTACTCCCTTTTGGACCTGATGTCCGTTGGCTTTGATTGTGCTGAAGTTTCCCTTAGTTGAGTTGATAAGTTCCATCTTCTCCCTATGACCCTGCATCAGTAGAACCACCTGCATTTCTGTGAGTCTTGGGTGTTTCTACTCCCCGAAAGGTTGTCGATGCACCCTTATATCAAATGCCTGTACGAGATTTTATATAATAATTAACCAGCAGTGATAAGCATCCACACAGTATCTCCTTATCACACAATCTAATCTGATTTAGAATTTCATTTGAGTTGTGTTTGATGATTCTTGACATTGATTCTTCAAAGAACTGCGACAAATCCTTGCATGGGCAATATTATCTCTTGAAGTTGTGTATTGGGTACCTCCTGTAATATGGATTTGTGTTGCATGTGCAGGTCGAAGAAAAATTTGGCTATCTGCTTGAAGCTTTAGACATGATGGGTTAAGAAGATAAAAAGTTGTGTTACTGTCATGTTATTGACCAATGAGAAGGATGCAACTTTGCATCCATAGGAAGGAAAATATTTCTCAGAACATTTATAGGGCCTATAGTTAGGGGTGGGCACGGGACGGGATGGGACGAGATATATCCATCCCTATCCCATCCCGTTCATACGGGATCGGGACGGGACGGGATCAGCGGCATCCAAAAAATTTGAAGCAACATCCAAAAAATTTGAAGCAACATTTGCCAAATAAATAATTAAATAAAAATTTTAAATAAAAATGTTATATACAAGAAAGACCCGTTTCCTGATATCTCTATGTCTTAACAAGAAAGGTAAATTTAGAGAATTCTGGAACATACTCAAGGAAGTTTCCTGCTGAGGAGAAACCCAAATGATGACTAGAAAATCAATCAAATGTCCAACTTGCTAGCTGCCACAAACTCAATTTAGCTAGGTGAAGGCCAAGATAGATGGTTTTAGAATGACAATGGCTCTAACTTCTCAGTAAAAGAATGGTATCAAGAATTGGCTCCTAGGATCACTCCCCCCCACCTTGATCAAAGATTCAATAACTTACATTCTTCCATTTGGTCATCAGAGATTTCTCTTGTGGACTATATCACGATTTGGCTCCTAGGATCACTCCTCCCCTTGCTCAATGATTCAATAACTTACATTCTTTCATTTGGTCAATAGAGATTTCTATTGTGGACTGTTCTTCATGGTAGGGTGCTCACAGTAGACAACATCATCAAGTTCATTTGGTCAACATAGATTTCTCTTGTGGACTGTTCTTCATGGTAGGGTGCTCACAGCAGACAACATCGTCAAGATGGGCTTTTTAATCCCAAACCATTGTGTGCTCTGTGATCAGCCCGAGAAGATTATTGACCATTTGCTTCTGGGCTGCGCCATTGCGGCAGAGCTCTGGTCCAAAGCTTTATTTGAGTTTCAGTTGTAAGGCCCTATTGCTCCACAATTAATGTTAACATTCTTATAAAGTTAAAATTAATGTTATATACATTAGTATATTTGTATGGGCATCCACAATTTTAAAATAAATAATTAAATAAAAATGTTAATAATTAATATTAATAAATTAGTTCGGGACGGGACGGGATTGGCGGGATTGAAAATCTCCATCCCATCCCATCCCATTCTAGATCGGGACGGGACGGGATCAGGATGAAATTATTCAATCCCATTAAGACCCGAAAAAATCGGGACGGGACGGGACGGGATCGGGACGGGAACAGGATCGCGGGATGGGATGCCCACCCCTACCTATAGTATACCTAGCCTATACTCAACCGTGAAATCCTTTGGAAGGGTGACACCAGAATGCTTACTATATTTCATTTCAGGTGGAATTGCTTATGGATTGGATCGATTGGTGATGATGTTGGCTGGGTGCCAGTTCCGTCAGAGATGTAATAGCTTTTCCAAAGACCACAACTGCACAATGTGACCTTACCTGCACACCATCAGAGGTTGATCCCCAACAATTGAAAGATCTTTCATTTACTAACTTATAGGCTGAATTTAGTATTTTTTTTGTTTTTTAATTTATTGTGTCCAGTGATGTAATTGTAGGCAACAGTTAACGGGTCAAGGAGGGCTCCTGCACATAGTGGGCAGGATGAGCTCCTGTGCAGGCGTCTCAGCCGTTGGATCAGAATCCAACGGCTCAGATCATATGAGAGGAGAAAGGTTTTTGGCGGGAAATTTTTTTAAAATAAAATCTTAATTTCAAACTCATATGATCTGAGCCGTTGGATTCTGATCCAACGGCTGAGACGCCTGCGCAGGAGCTCATCCTGCCCACTGTGCGTAGGAGCCCCCCTCAATCCACATTTAACACTTTTACTTACAAATTGAATTTTGTTGGAAGTATTTAATGATTGTATAGAGGTGCCGACAGAGTGACAGTGAGGAGATTTGTAATATCTTTCACTCCCCACAATGTGTTATCGCACAATGAAACAATGAGCAATTCCAAGGATCAAAATATTTCTCAAAAGTCATACTTGTGCTTGTATGTTTACTCTATTTGTTTTATTTTGTAAATTCAATTTTCAGATGGTAGGATTATAGATCAAATCATCTAAACTTGATTAACAAAGTTTCAACTCTAATAATATTTTTTAATACTCAAAACAAAACTAAATTGAATACATCTTTCCAATTAAACATATTTACATAAAATAAAACCATAACTTGCTCATTTTACAACATTTTCAACTAATTCAAATTGTGTTTATTAGGTAACTCAAAGTACTACAATTGTTATGTTCTGATGAGCTTGAGAATCAGTCTAAATTGAGTGTATCAATTGGTTGAAAGTTACCCTATTTTATGTTTTGAATGAGTGATAGCTAAGGCTGTTTTGCGAGGAGAGAGAAAAAGGGAGGCTGGCGGTGGCAGGGAGTGGGGTGGTGCTGCTCTGTTGCATGTTGATCTACTGAAAAGTGAAGAGAAAAGACAAAGAAAACAGTGGAGCAGGATGGTTCTCTTCTCGCGTTCATCATTACTATTTTTTTCCAAAAGCAATTTTTTGGGTAGTGTGGGTTATTAGGTAAAGAAAAAAAAATGTGAATGGTGGTGTGGGACAGTACTTTTGATGGTGTTAAACATGGCTTGCCTTTTATGATTTGTAATATTTCCTTTTACTAATTATAAGTTGTAGACAAGGGAAACAAAGTGAAACTTTTTTCCACAAAGGCTTGTTTGTGATTCATATTGGATATTGAGTTCCTATGACTTGTTTGGAGGTAATGCAATTTCTATGATTTGTTTGGATGTAATGCATTTCAAAGTCAAGAATATGGTTTTGTTAACCAAATGAAGACTTGAGTCGGGACAACCGAAGTCAAAGTCAGAACATCAATGAATTGAAGTCAAAATGCTAAGAAGAAGAGTAAAGTCCAAGACAGGAGTTTAGGATAGAAGTCATGGTGTTCTGAATTGAAGTCAAAATGCTAAGAAGATTGAAGTCCAAGATGGTTGAAGGAATTCCAAATCAGTTGGACAAAAGGGACTGTCATGAGAAGATTTTTTAATTTTAATTTTTATATTTGGTCGTTGACTCTTTTATTTATTTATTAATCCATGCCAGAAGGCTACATGATTGTCCCTATAGGGCTAACCAAACCACTCGAAAGCTACAATATTGTTGCCAATTAATATCCGTGTCGCCTTCATCTGGCATAGAAACTTGCTTTCGCTCCGGTCCGTCGCCTCCACCTCGTATGAACAATTGCTTTTGCTTTGCTCTGATCCACTCTATCTAAGCAACTACATTCAATACCGAAGGCTTATCAATGATGGAGCACACGTACTCCTAATAATCGGGCGAAAACTCGAAATCCTAACTGGAGACTCTCAAACCTGCATCCTCTCATAAGTAGTGTAAATGTCCAACCAACTGAACTACAATTGGTGGACCATGAGAAGCTTCTTGTATGCTTAACGTTCCTTGCTACTAATTAGATGCACAAAATGTTAGTTATCGACATTATTTTTTACAAGGAAGAGTTGAGTTATTTACAAGTTTGTTAATGTTTGCAACACCTATCAATGACTTCATATAATCACGAGTTTACACTTCACTTGGATGCAATGTTCATGCATTAGTACTTAAATTGAAACTTACAAACTGCAAGTTTAACTAGTATATCATGTTTTTAATGATGAAACCATCGACTTAATTGTGCTATTTTGGTGGCTATTTTGTTTTACAGAACGTGGTTAAAGATTTGACAAAGAAATATTTCATATTGACATATTTATACTTTTTCTACTAACCAAACTTTGAACAGTAGTGGTATATGTTCATCAAGCCCATGAAAATGACTTAATTTTACCTTAAGAGAACTTGAGAGATTGTAGTTGTGACTTATGTGTTTTTGCTATAAGTTCGTAAAGAGGAGATTGGAAGTGTAATTTATGAATTAGGTTAAAAACATATTGGTTGGAATTATAAAACTAATATAGGTGAGTTGGTTGGAATTGTAAAACCAATATCAGTTAAGTGATTGAACGAAATTGTAATAGTACATGTTTGAAATATAAAGTTGTGCATACTTGTTATGAGTGATCAAGGAAAATTAGATCATTCAAATGTCACCAAGGAAACTCAACCAAATGTGACAACTTTAACGATCAAATATGAAGTGCCAATCAAAGTCAATTAAAAACCAAATTCAACATTAGAAAGTCATAGTCAAAGTCAAAACACCAATGAACCAAAATCAAAATGTCAAGAAGATTGGAGTCCAAGTTGGCCGAAGAAAATTGAAATCAAGTGGACAAAAGGGATTGGCAAGTCAAGACTGGAATTCAGTCAAAATATAGAAAGCCAAATAGTTGATTGACTAGGTTTGGATTTTTGCAATTTCAAAACCAGTCAAACTAGTCGCTTGAAGAAATTCGTTAGAGAAACTACAATGGCAATATCTTGGTTAGCCAGACAACTTCGAGGACTTTTATATAAATACCCAATTTGCTCATTTGCTCATAAGAACTTGATTTTTTGAGAAAATTGAGAGAACCATCAAGAGAAATTTGAGAGTCTGTCAAGGAAAAATGTGTTTTTTTTCCTCCAAGTTCAAGAGACATCTCCCCAAATCTCTATCATCTTCTTGAGCTTTCAAATAAAAGAGAGTTATAGAGCTTATATGTGAGATTAAGTTAGACCAAACAACTTTTTGTTTGAGATCTATGCCCTATAGACCAATCCCTTATCACCCTAGGCTTTTATACTTATATCGATCATGTCTCACTTCTAATACATTGGGCTCAAACCTCCTCTAATCCATATTATTTGAGAGACATTCATAAACAGCCAAACTCAAGTGTTATTTATAGGGTTGGCAATGAGCTGAGTAGGGTCGATTTTGGGCTAGGTTATGTTGGTTGATGGACCTGATAAGTCAACCCCGAACCCGACCCGTTTAGTTGTCAGACCACTTCACAAAACCCTAACCCGACTCGCTTATAAATGAGCTAGCCCAACTCAGCCCGCCATGACTGTGAAACATAATATCATTTTTATTTTAATAATTGATATTACCGTGGAATTTACTTCTAATTGCTTTAAGGAAAATATCAAACAAATTAATATTTGATTTAATACCTATAAGATATATAATATCTTCAAATCATTTCTTAATTCACAAAAGGAATAAGAAATATAATAAATTATTGCTCACGTGCTTACACTGATCAAAACGTGTTAGACATGCTCAATCCGAAGTTGGCCCTTTAACTCAACGGGCTTGAAGGGTTGGCTCGAAATGACCGGAAAATCGTGAAGCTAGCCTCTACCCAAAATCGTTTATAAGGGGAGGGCTTCGGGTTAGGTTGACAGACTCGGGCCAAACTGTCAGCCTTAGTTGTTTATCACTTGTTGAAGTCTTATGGTAGAGGAGTTTTGACCTTGCAAGGTTGTAGTTTCGAGATAAGAGCTCTCGTTAAAGCAAACGTTTTTACTCTGGTTCATGGGTATACAATAAGGTACATGTCGTCCTTCCATCAGGAAGTAACCTATTGAGGCCAATCAAACCCTAACTTAGGCGAACTGTTATAGCTATCTCATGTGGTATTGTTTGTTCACTCTATCCTTACATTATCTTATTCATGCTTGCTTGCTTTATTGTTTAAGATCTATATATGTTCTAAATGCATGTTTAGAAAAATTGGGGGTATACAAAATTAATCTTGCTCACTTGTGATTTGCTAAATGCTAGACTTGGATCTAGTTTTTAAAACTATCATTTTAATCAAAAGTCGTGATTCAAACTGGAAACCTAGAGTTGAATTTCAATTTGAAACGATTTAAAAACACGATTCACTCCCTAGTCTCGTTTATTAGATCTTAGCACACTTTTAATACAAGCGTGTTTTCCTTCCATATGCTCATTATACTCTTTCTGAAGGTTTGCTTTATTAGTGAAAACGATTTCATATGGTTATATCAGATTGAATGTTCTACAATTGATTGTTGGAGTAGTAGTTAGAAAACGCTAAAAAGCTTGGCAACAAGGTACCTTCTTGTCAAGTCCTCCAAGAGTTTTCACTAAATTGTTTAGGGATTTTGTTTGTTCTTAGAATTTCTTTAAAAGATTTTTTTTTCTTCTGTAATTGCTATACCAAGTTTGCAAAACCTTACCATATATATTTACATCAAACTTATGGCTCCTTATTGTGCCCATATATGCTTGTTCTAACACTCAATCTTACTTCTTATTTGCGCAAACTGACAATGTAATTGTGAGTTAAAACGAAAACAAATTGGTTGATTTATAAAACCAACATGATTTGAGTGATCAAGCGAATTCATAAAAGTATGTGACCATGTTATAAAATCATATGCATTGAGTTTTTGACCGATTTAGGAAATTAGATAAATCAATGAACAATCAAGAAGAATTAACCAAAGGGAATAATTAAAAAAAAAAATTGATGTTGGTTCTTTATACTAATTTGTAGGGGCGGGCACAATCTAGGATTGGACTTGTCCCGGTCAAGATCCAGATCCAGATCCAGATCCAGTGAAATGGATGAAACAATCCGGTATAGAGATTTTTTAGGAGAGAACCAATTGGACCGGAACCCTCCGATCTCGTTTCAAACTCTTCTCCCTTCTTTGAAAATGACGACAACAAAAACAACTAATTAACTTGCATTTCCCACTATGCTCTTGTTTGAGATGCGACCTTGGGTTGAAAACAGAGAAGTTGTTTCATTAATGGCCCAGCGAGTTGTTTTGGCCACAACTAACTCCTCTTCTGCCTACTCACGGGCCTGCAACAATCTGTCTAATTCCTCTTCCCATCCTCCTTTCTTCAAAGCATCTATATCAAGTTCTTTCTTCTCTCAACTAAAATCATCCCAAGCCTCATCGTCATACGTATAACCAACAATCTTCAGCACCTCATCAAGCTTACCACTTGCCTCACACAATGTGGTCAACATATTTTCATAACTAGAAGGTTCCAACTTCAACTTATCAAAAATTTCAATTGCCTCATCAATTTTTCCTACTTTAATCATCCCATTGACAACCAAATTGGGCTTCAGCTCGATCTTGTCCGAAGCAAGCATCAATGAGTAGCACATAAGTAAACTTCAGGGATAGGTCCTTTTAACTGATTCCATCAACCCTTGGAAGAGCTCATCGACTTCAGCCACTAACGCATTGGATGAGTGAAGAGAAGATGCAAGAAAAAGAGACAGGGATGGGAGGGGAAAGGTAATATAGTGAGAGGGGTAGGGGTGGGCAAAACACGAGATGGGACGAGATGAACCTCATCCCTATTCCGTCCCATTCATTCGGGATTGAAAAATGATAGACCTCATCCCATCCCAAATGAGTTCAGGGCGGGACGAGATGAACATGTACTAAATAGTCCTCCAATGAAGAGTAACAAAAAAAATTCATCTCACATTGCTTAAACACTAATAATGCAAATTTTATGTACATTTTATTTCATTGTAACAATTATGGTCCAATGAATCTATAGTTTTCTTATGTTAAGCATCCTTTGTGTGATATACTAACCAATAGTAGTATATATAACTCATATTGCAAAACTAAAATAAACCATCATTTGTCTTTATTTTTCTACAAGAATAATTATAGTATAACAAATCTAAAATGTGAAAAACATAAATTTTCATGGGTCCTATTTGACCTAAAATTTTCAAATTGAAGTGTCTATCTAAACAGTGAGTATCAAATAAAACATGAAATTTTTAGATGTTTTCATTTAATTTCAACACATCCTAAACTTTCATTTAGAAAGTAGTTTGACAAAAAATAATAATAATAAATATTAAATAAATAAGTTCAGAAAAAGACGGGATGGGCGGGATTGAAAATATCTATCCTAATCCCATTCCACTTTAGATCGAGACAAAACGGGATCGGGATGAGTTTGATCAATCCCAAAAGGACATGGAAAAATTGAGACAGGATTGCTGGATAGGATGCCCACCCCTAGAAAGGGGTGGAGAATTGGGATTGGTTAGAATTTAGTTGGGCTTGAGATTAGAATTCAGTTCAGATTGGGCTTGAGATTAGGATTTAGTTGGGATTGGGGTTAGAATTTAGTTGGGCTTGAGGTTGATACAGTAATCAAGATGGTTCAGGATAGACCAGGACTAAATTGGTGGAATGGGTTTCAACCGATCCAGGATCGGAACCGGGGATGAAAACGGTAGAAACTGTTTGTCCTGATTTAAAACGAGTCGGAACTATACCAATTCAGTTGGACCGTGGTACTTGCCCAACCCTTACTAATGTGATAAATGTCGTTGATTCTATTTACAAATTGTATTTGAGTTTTGTTCCTTGACCATCTGATCAAAGTTAAGTTGGCATCTCCCTTGCTGATTTTTTAAGCTCCTTCTTTTTACACCATCACCTTTGCTGAAGGCACCACCACCTTTGCTGAAAGACATCACCACCCTTATTTTAATGTGTTGAAGAACACCACCGATATAAACCCCTCTCTTACCATTGTTCATCTTCTTCTCCACCTTCTAATCTCTTCAGTGCAACGATGGAGTAGTACCATCCTACCTCCACCTTTTCTCTCTTTATCTTCTCCTTTATTATTCTTGTACTTATTCTCCTTTATTATTCTTCTTTATTGTTCTTCTTCTAGTTCTTATTTTTCTCTTTTCCTCAATTTTTTTAATTTCTTCCCTCGAGCAGATTCATGCGAATGGGGAACTCCCATCCGAACAAATATGTTCAAGGATAGAAGAAAAAAAAAACCTAAAATCAAGGATAAGAGAATAAGAAAAAAGGAGAAGAACAAAAAAGAAGAAAAAAAGAGGTGTGATCAGCTAGCAGACACAATGAGGTGGTGTGATGGTGGTGTTGTTCCCTAAGAGAGAAAAGAGAAAAAGAGAGGTGTGATTGGAGAGAGATAAATTTTTGAATTTAGGTTTATATTGGCGTAGTGCTTCAGAAAGTAAGGGTGGTCTTCTTCAGAAAAAATGGTGGTGTGAAAATGTTGCTTGCCATTTTTCACTCAAATACTCTTGTTCTCTATCTACTTCCCTAACGTCATCTTTTTATCTCCCTCTTCATTTCATCATAAATTACTCCCTCCCCTTCCTCTCCCATCTCTCTGATTATGTCTCCCGACACCGCTGGCCATCCCCTATCATTTTCCTTTTTATTTTAGTTCCCTTACCACACCCTCTATTTCATTTGACCAATTGATAACCCGTATGAAAATCCTTGCAATTCGAGAAGGTCATTTGACAATTTAGAATCAATTCCTGAATCGTCGCCCACCAATTGCAAACTCATCACCAGGTCGAGACTCGACATGCATATCTTGAACGATTTTGACACTCGGATCGCAAGTTCCAGAGCTTTGGTAGAGGTGTCACCCATCATGATCGTGTCACAGTAGGGTGGGCATCCCATACCATAATCCGATCACATCTCAGTCCCATCTCGATTTTTTTGTCCTTTAGGGATTGATCAAACCCATCCTGATCTCGTCCCGTCCCGATCTAAAGTGGGATGGGATCGGGATGGAGATTTTCAATCCCGTCTTGTCCCAACTTATTTATTTAATAGTTAATGCTATTTCTTGTATGCCACTTGTAAGTTTTATTCATTTTTTTAAATTCATTTGTAGTGCGATATTTAAATATCAGTAAAAGTTCTCAATAACCATTCTTGAAAATACTATGTCTATGAGCACATAACAATTGCCAAAATGCTAAGTTTTAAATGACATATTTCATACTATAACCTAAAATTGGGAAGATAAAATGACATGACCTTGTCATCAGGATAAGTGGTTCACTAAATGATCAATTGCTTAATGTTGAAAGGTGCAATTGGAGATCAAATAGCCTTTGGTCATTGTAGCTAAT